>JAHIAM010002348.1:0-21048 GCA_021605205.1 Aegilops longissima | reverse complement strand
TAAATGTTCTTTATATGTAAATGGGGTGGAAAATGCCTAGATTATCATGGTCCACTTTATGTTGCTGTTTAACAACTCTAAAATTGTGTTTAGGGCAGAACAGGACCGAATCTAAAATATTGCTCATGGGGATTTTCCGAATTGTTGTTTCTTATTTCCGCCTCATTTAAACTTGCCTAAATAGTTAGTTTAATTATGCTCCACCTCTTGCCATGTTTAACAACATTTAATATTGTTGTGTACCTAACCGAGATCAAACTAAATAAGTGTTGTAGAGGTTCCATCAATATGCAACTCGCTGCATATTGAGCTCCACTTAACTTGGTAGTATTGTTTGTGCATATTGCCATGCCATGCATATTTAAACCGACATGCATCATACTTGATTGTGCATCATGCCATGTTTATGTGATTGTGTGTTTACTATGTTGTTTGCTTGCCCGCTTTGCTTCTCTCGCTTGCTTCGGTTTCGCTCCGAGTTGTGAGGATTCGCTCGACTTCGTCCGCTTGTCTTCTTCATGGATTCGTTTCTTCTTCCTTATGGATTTCGTGCAAGATGACCATACCTCGAAATCACTTCTATCTTTGCTTGCTAGTTGCTCGCTTTTTGCTATGCCTATGCTACGATGCCTATCACTTGCTTATCATGCCACCCACATTGCCATGTCAAACCTCTAACCATCCTTTCCTAGCAAACCGTTGTTTGGCTATGTCACCGCTTTGCTCAGCCCTCTTATAGCATTGTTAGTTGCGGTGGAGATGAAGTTTGTTCCTTGTTGAACATGGAGATGTTGTTCCTTGTTGGAACATGTTTACTTGTTGGGATATCACAATATATCTTATTTAATTAATGCATCTATATACTTGGTAAAGGGTGGAAGGCTCGCCTTATGCCCGGTGTTTTGTTCCACTCTTGCCGCCTCTAGTTTCCGCTATATCGGTGTTATGTTCCCGGATTTTTGCGCCCCTAACGCTGTCGGGTGATTTATGGGACCCCTTGATGTCGCTTGAATAAGACTTTTCCAAAGAAGGCCCAACATTGGTTTTACCATTTGCCTCACCACCACCTATCTTTTCCCTTGGGAGTCGCTTCTCGAGGGTCATCTTTATTTAGCCCCCCGACCAGTTGCTTTTCTAAGTGCTGGCCCGAACCGAGTAGATCATGGGCCCCTCGTGGCAACTCGAGGTTTGGTTTTACTCAGAGGATGTCTCATCCGTGTTGCCTCGAGAACGAGATATGTGCAGCTCCTATCGGGATTGTTTCACAGATCGGGCGGTCTTGTCGGACTTGTTTTATTGCTGTGAATGTCTTGTAGCCGGATTCCGAGACTGATCGGTCTTCCCGGGAGAAGGAATATCCTTCGTTGATCGCGAGAGCTTATCATGGGTTGTTGGGACACCCCGCAGGTTTGAACTTTCAAAGCCGTGCTGCGGTTATGTGGCGATGGGAATTTGTTAATGTCCGTTGTAGAAAACCCAAGATGATCTTAATTAAAATACACCAACCGTAAAGCGTGAATCGTGAGTGTCTCTTTTCGGGTTGATCGAGAGGAGAACACGGTTTCGGGTTATGTCTCGACGAAGTAGGAGTTCGTGATCACTTCTTGATCATAGTTGTTCGACCGTGCTTTGCCTCCTCTTCTCGCTTCTTTATGTATGTTAGCCACCATATATGCTAGTCGCTGTCGCAGCTCCACCTCACTACCCTGTCCTACCTTTAAGCTTAAATAGTCTTGATCTCGCGGTGTGAGATTGCTGAGTCCCCGTGACTCACAGATACTTCCAAAACCAGTTTGTGTGCCGATGAAACTGCAGTGTGATGCACCGAGCTCAAGGAGGAGCTCATGAAGACTTTGTGCATTGTGTTGTTTCGCTTCACTGATCAAGAGGGAGCTCAGCTTGGGACGATCGGGATCCGTAGCATTTGGGGTAGTCTTCTTTATTTTGGTTCCGTAGTCTGACCTTGATTGTATCTCAGATGATGTAATGTTTTACTCATGTATTGTGTGAAGTGGCGATTGTAAGCCAACTATGTATCTCTTTCCCTTATGTATTACATGGTTGTGTGAAGATTACCTCACTTGCGACATTGCTTTCAATGCGGTTATGCTTCTAAGTCGTGCTTCACACGTGGGAGATATAGCCGCATCGAGGGCGCTATGTTGGTAATCGAGCCTTCCCACTTAGGAGCCCCTACTTGATTGTTTGTCGACGTTGTTGAGTCTAGAATGGAAAATGTTTTGAGTCTTAGGTTATATATATCGGAGAGTAGGATTCTTTTACTCCCCAAATTCCCTTCGTCGCCTCGTGAGGTCTCCCGACGAGATGTTTTGTCTTTCCTCTCCTCAAATTTCACTAAAATTTTTAGGATCACGGGTATCTTGGAATCGCTCCGATGGTTTTGTGACGAGAACATTGTTCTTGGTGCCTCCCGACATTTAGGGGTTGTGGCAGTTGTCCCGGGAGTTGAGCTCCGAGGTGTTGTCGCCACAATTTTATCGCTGCGCTCGAATACCGAGTTTTGCCGACATCGAAATCTCTTTTGTGCAGCTTGTTGGTGAGATAACCCTCGATAGCCCAAAGATCGTGGCGAAAAGGGAGTATTGCCATGACTTGTATAATGATGTTTTTCAAGGTCGAGGTACACGATTTCCGAGGATTTGTTGGTTATGTGTTGACGGATGGATACAAATGGATCTAGGTATTGTTAGTTTGGGTGATATATTTTGTGTCCCCTCGATCCCCAACACCAGATTGCATAACCGTAAAGTTTCAGAGTTTATAGGTGGGAATTCTAGTAGCTTACAGTGATTTTCTTTCCAATGTATGTATGATTTGAGATTGGGGTTCAAAGTTTAGTGGTCCGCCCATTCACGGCCGATTTACAAGGGTCGCGAGACGCCTTAAAGAATCCTTGGCTATGCTGATTCGGGACGCCTTGTTAGTCATTCGTGACGTTTCGCTATACGTCAGGTCCGTGGGGGCCCCACCACTAACACTTTGGGCGTAAATTCTATCATGTGTTTGTTCCGCTCATTCTTGAAGCCAACTTTTGTTTTGTTTTGTTTTGTGGTATTTAAGTTGCTTCAATGTCAAGTGTTGATTCCATACCTTTTCCTAATTGGTGTTCGATATTGCTATGTGAATACTAATCCTTCTTGATCACCGAGCTTGTCATGTTAATTCTTTTCAACCGCGCTGTTTCAATTCAAGTGAATCCGATCATTCCAACATTCGCAAGATCAATTCTAAGCTTTTTCTCAACAGGTTTGTTTCATCCGACCCAAGTTGTTTTGATTTCCGCCTCCCACCCTTTTTTCTTCAAGGACTCAGATTTCTTAATCAAGTATCCATTTTTATTGAGTGAAGTTTCTTCATTCTTTTCCTTTAATGTTTTATCCGTGATTTTCATGAAGACGCTTAAGGAAGCTTTAACCTTATCATTGTTCCATTCTAATTTTCTTCTCCGTGGACTCAAGTCAAGTTTTCAGTGTTGATCGATTCTTTTCATCGCTTCAAATGCTTTCATGTCGGTGCATCTCTTAATCATCCACTTCTCGCTATTCAATTGTTCCGAGTGTTGAAGATATCTCGTAAGATTCTAGTTTCCATTCTCAATTCACTCAAGTTCTTTTGAGGATGCTATCTCATTCAAGCCATTTAATTCTACCGGTGCAATATCTATTTCAAGCAATTGTTCAACGGTGTTTTTCTTTTAATGGGCCCTAACCCATAGGTCTTTTCCCAGGATCTTACCTGACTCTTCTAATTTTCCGGAGTTATTCTCAAATTCTTTGCAAAGTTTGACGTAAGAATGAATTATCATCAGTCAAATGTCTTTCTCCAAGATCTTCCAAATTATTTTTCATTGTTGGTTCAACCTTTTCTAATTTTCATTCCGGAGTGCCTCAACAATTCATGATGGTGTTTCGTCGTCATTCTCGAATTTTGTAGACCAAGAAGAGTTTCTTTAATCTCGCTTCTTTCTCTTCAAGATTCATGGTTCTAGCTTGATGCCATCCTCTCATAATTGTCTTGATTGTGAGAATTCTTTCTTCCATCCGGAGCAATTCAGAGTCTTTTCAGCTTTGATTCTTCTGAGCCATCATCTCGTAATTATTCATTCCAGCTTTCAGCTCTCGCTCTCCAAATCATACCGTGCATCATTCAAATATTATCTAATCAGTTCATGATCTCTCGCCTCATGTATCTAAATTTTGTCAAGCATCTTTATTCGCTTTCCAATTCTTCCCGTGAATTGTAACTTGGCTACGCTCATTCTCAATTATTATGGTGGTTTGTTCAAGAGTTCTATTCCTTCGTTATCATATAGATTCATTCGCTCTTCCAATCCCACCGTGGTTCCATCAATACCTTCCCAAGTTTGCGCCATATCTATCTTAATCCTTTCTACGAGAATAAGTAGTATGCCAAATCCTTTCCTTGTCATCAATTTAATTGGTGAAGGATGAGCATAATGTAATTCTTATTCTTGTTTCATCGAGTAAATTCAATTCTTATTCCGAGGATCATCAAAATTTTGATTTCAATTGTTCATCTTTCTTTCCGGAGTTCCAAGTTTTCTGCTATATCATTTCAAAGCTTCATCTTATCACCGCAAGGCTTCACCTTGTGTTTTCAACTTCTCTTTCTTTTATCATCCTTTGTTTACCGGAGTTCTTCATGGAGACTCTACATGATGGTTCGTCAAGGATTCTTTTAATTATTAATTGGTCTTCAAGATTTCTCTCGGGTTATGATCCGCCAAGCCATACTTCAAAATTGAACATGGTGCTCAACACATGTTTTGTTTTGAGGAGTTCAAGTATTCTTCTTCTTGCATTTCAAGTGCAATTCGCTCTACCTTATCATTTGAGGTGGTGTTATGTCATTCTCGACAATTTGAGTTCGTGTTTCATGATTCACATGTTGTCAAGAATGAGGTATTTTAAATCCATCAATCTCTTCATTGGACTTATCTTGGGCTATATTTCACCTAAAGCTTTCCCTAAGGATGGTTGCTATTTATGGTGCTTATTAATGACCCAAGTTATTCATTTGTCCTCTCGGTGAAATAAGTTTCTCGCCTCCTTGTTGATATCAATCCAATCGCTTGTTTCCGCTGGCGTAAGCTCACCTCATAATGTGGAGATGTTTCCATAAGCCACTACAAGCTTATTCTTTTCGCTGTGGGTTTTCCAACAACTCCGCTCAATTCTTCTTGGCAAGGATGCTTCCCAAATTCAATTGTGGTAGAAGTTACTATTATCTTCTCCGTTGTTTTCTTTCCAACCATCTAATTTTTCATTGCATTCTTTCATTTCTACCGGAGGCATTGTGATGTTGCTCTTCACCCATCGCCTCGCTTTTGTCAAGATCATGTTCTTTTCTTGCATTATCCGCTTAACCGAGTGTCTTGTTTTCATTCGAAGTTCTCTCATCTTATCAAGTTTTGCCTCGCTTCTCAACCGGAGAGCTGTCTCAAATCTTTCTTACCCCTTGTGCCATTCTTTCAATAGTTCCGAGGCAGTGTGTTGTTGATTTCATCAAGTATTATCCCATCTTCTCAAGTTCATGTTATATTCCTTCCTTTTACAATCGGAGTGCTGCCTTAATTCTTCCTCTCTCATCTTGTTTTAACCGGAGTGGTTTCAATTCTATCTTGTCCATTAAACTCTTGATTCATGCCTTTTCAACCTTCAAGTTATCGTAATGTTCCTTGTTCCTCTTTTCTAACGGATTGTTTTCAACCTTGGTCATCTTCCTTCGTTTCTTTCTTTCATTTCGCTCAACCTCTCAAGGTTCATGGTTTCACTCATTTGTCAAAGAAGCAACTTAGTTTTACCTCTTCTCTTCCTCTTCCTTTTCCTCCGTGCCATCCTAGATCTCGGACGAGATCCTCTCGTAGTGGTGGAGTGTTGTAACACCCGGATACAATTTTCCATATTCGTAACTCGACTCTTGCCTTTTCCGGAGATGTGATTTATTATTTCCTTCGTGGTTGGGTTTTGTCGGTTGTTTTGCATTTTGTTCTTGTTCTGCATTTCATCTCATGGCATCATCTGCATTTCGTCCGCATGTTTTTCAAAACTTGCATCCGCTCGGTTCCGCCGTTCTTCCGCTGTCCGCTCCGAGTCCGGATATACTCGCCGCTACCATGCACCTCCAAATATTATTTTATTAGTGGCATAAAATGTTCTTTAATGGGTTGCAACTTGTCATGCGGTCTTATTATAGTGTAGACAGGCCGCCGCCAAGTTTCGGCCACATTCGAGTCCGCTTGATAGCCCTACCGTTAAACTTATAGCGGCACCTTGCCGGTTTATCCGCTTGATGTTTCGGCCTCCGAGATTGTGCCGGGCTGCATTTCTCTCTCTCCTCACCCAAAACCCCTCCTCAGCCCACCTAGGTCCCTAACCTCTCTCTCGATCGGATCCGTTTGGATCGCGATCGAGGCCTCAAAACCCTCCTAACCCCCCCAAGGACCTAACCCTAGCCCCCTTCCTTATATAAACACCCCCAATGCCATTTTGGGTCTTCCTTCCTTCCTCAAACTGCTTCCCCAATCATCACGCCTCCTCCTCAATTTCCTCGCCCTAAGCCCCCTCCGCCACTTGGCGCTCTCGATGGCCACCGCCCCACCCCGCCCCAGCCTCCTCCTCGCCGCCACGCCGCCTCGCCTCTGCTCCTCCTCCGCAGTTCGCCAGTTCGGGCGCAGCTCCGCCCCAGCCCAGCAGCCACCGCTGGCTCCACGAGGCCGACGCCTCCGCCTCGCTGACCGGATCGGACGATCCTGATCCGCTGCCTCCGCCGCCTCGCGCCCACGGCAGCCTCACCGAGGGGTGCGGGCTGCCCCTCACCGGGCGACCCCTGTGCCAGCGCCTTTCACCTTCCTCTCCTTTCTCTCTCCGGCCTCACCCCTGGCCTCTCTCGCAGGCCGCCGCCATGGCTTGCCGCCGAGGCTCCTCGCCACCGCCGGAACGGAACCTCACGCCTGATCCGCCTCCTCACCGGATCTGTCTCCTCCGCCATCCTCGCCCCGCCTGCCCCAAGGCCACGGAGCGCACTGGATCCGCCACTGCTGTCTCTGGCTGGATCGGGCGCGGCCGCCTGGCCGACTGCCTCCCCAGGGGCCGCAGGCCTCATGATCCCAGCTGCCCACCTGGCTTCTCGAGGCCCAGCCTCCGGCCTGGCCTCCTCACCGACCGCCCATGAGGCCTGGTGAGCGCCTCCCCAGCCCTCTCTCTGGGCTAGCCAGATTCGCCCGCTGCTTTTTTTTTTACCGTCTCAAATTTGTCTAATTTATCCAGAATTACAGCTTTACGATTGGACCCTAAACTTCATGCATTTAATAACTCACAATTGGTGCATCGGATTAAAATGTTTTATATATGTAATATGCTCGTAAAATTGTGTAGGTTAATAATTTGCCAATTTCATCCATGTTTAAAATGTTTAAATTGATGTTTGCATTAATTTGCTCTTATGCCATGTTAAAATGATTTATTTCATAACTAAATAACCGTGAACTCGAATTAAATGTTCTTTATATGTAAATGGGGTGGAAAATGCCTAGATTATCATGGTCCACTTTATGTTGCTGTTTAACAACTCTAAAATTGTGTTTAGGGCAGAACAGGACCGAATCTAAAATATTGCTCATGGGGATTTTCCGAATTGTTGTTTCTTATTTCCGCCTCATTTAAACTTGCCTAAATAGTTAGTTTAATTATGCTCCACCTCTTGCCATGTTTAACAACATTTAATATTGTTGTGTACCTAACCGAGATCAAACTAAATAAGTGTTAGAGAAATTCCATCAATATGCAACTCGCTGCATATTGAGCTCCACTTAACTTGGTAGTATTGTTTGTGCATATTGCCATGCCATGCATATTTAAACCGACATGCATCATACTTGATTGTGCATCATGCCATGTTTATGTGATTGTGTGTTTACTATGTTGTTTGCTTCTGCTCCGGTTTGCTTCTCTCGCTTGCTTCGGTTTCTGCTCCGGAGTTGTGAGGATTCGCTCGACTTCGTCCGCTTGTCTTCTTCATGGATTCGTTTTCTTCCTTATGGGATTTCGTGCAAGATGACCATACCTCGAAATCACTTCTATCTTTGCTTGCTAGTTGCTCGCTTTTTGCTATGCCTATGCTACGATGCCTATCACTTGCTTATCATGCCACCCACATTGCCATGTCAAACCTCTAACCATCCTTTCCTAGCAAACCGTTGTTTGGCTATGTCACCGCTTGCTCAGCCCTCTTATAGCGCTGTTAGTTGCGGTGGAGATGAAGTTTGTTCCTTGTTGAACATGGAGATGTTGTTCCTTGTTGAACATGTTTACTTGTTGGGATATCACAATATATCTTATTTAATTAATGCATCTATATACTTGGTAAAGGGTGGAAGGCTCGCCTTATGCCCGGTGTTTTGTTCCACTTTGCCGCCCTAGTTTCCGCCATATCGGTGTTATGTTCCTGATTTTTGCGCCCCTAACGCTGGTCGGGTGATTTATGGGACCCCTTGACAGTTCGCTTTGAATAAGACTTTTCCAAAGAAGGCCCAACATTGGTTTTACCATTTGCCTCACCACCACCTATCTTTTCCCTTGGGAGTCGCTTCTCGAGGGTCATCTTTATTTAGCCCCCCGACCAAAGCTTTTCTAAGTGCTGGCCCGAACCGAGTAGATCATGGGCCCCTCGTGGCAACTCGAGGTTTGGTTTTACTCAGAGGATGTCTCATCCGTGTTGCCCTCGAGAATGAGATATGTGCAGCTCCTATCGGGATTGTCGCAAGATCGGGCGGTCTTGCTGGACTTGTTTTATTGTCGTGAAATGTCTTGTAGCCGGATTCCAGACTCGATCGGTCTTCCCGGGAGAAGGAATATCCTTCGTTGATCGCGAGAGCTTATCATGGGTTGTTGGGACACCCCGCAGGTTTGAACTTTCAAAGCCGTGCCTGCGGTTATGTGGCAGATGGGAATTTGTTAATGTCCGCTGTAGAAAACCCAAGATGATCTTAATTAAAATACACCAACCGTAGCGAACTGTGAGTGTCTCTTTTCGGGTTGATCGAGAGGAGAACACGGCTTCGGGTTATGTCTGACGAAGTAGGAGTTCAGATCACTTCTTGATCATAGTTGTTCGACCGTGCTTTGCCTCCTCTTCTCGCTTCTTTTTATGTGTTAGCCACCATATATGCTAGTCGCTGTCGCAGCTCCACCTCACTACCCTGTCCTACCTTTAAGCTTAAATAGTCTTGATCTCATGGTGTGAGATTGCCGAGTCCCCGTGACTCACGATACTTCCAAAACCAGTTTGTGTGCCGATGAAACCGCAGTGATGCACCCGAGCTCAAGGAGGAGCTCGATGAAGACTTTGTGCATTGTGTTGTTTCGCTTCAATTGATCAAGAGGGAGCTCAGCTTGGGACGATCGGGATCTGTAGCATTTGGGGTAGTCTTTTATTTTGGTTCCGTAGTCGGACCTTGATTGTATCTGATGATGTAATGTTTTACTCATGTATTGTGTGAAGTGGCGATTGTAAGCCAACTATGTATCTCTTTCCTTATGTATTACATGGGTTGTGTGAAGATTACCTCACTTGACATTGCTTTCAATGCGTTATGCTCTAAGTCGTGCTTCACACGGGAGATATAGCCGCATCGAGGGCGCTATAACCGGCCATGTATCTCGACAGAGAATAAATTGCATCAATAAAAAATATTGACAAAAATCGCCCACATTTGGGGTGGTGCACCACCGAAGCAGTCCGCATAAAGCTAGGGCGCTAGTGGCTGGCTCCATAGAGGGCATTTCCGCATTAAGCTCGGCTAAACTCCTTCAAACTTATTTGAACCAAGGTGATTTACAACACCCTGACATACAGCCCGCGCTGAGCTCTGACATAGTCCGCTGTTGAGCTCTGATACCGTCTGGCTGTTGAGCTCTGACACATAGTCCGCTGCTGGAGCTCTGATACCGTCCGCGTTGGAGCTCGATACATAGTCCGGCGATAGAGCTGGAAGTAGTCCGCGCTGGTGCTCGGCCGCAAAGATACTCAATGTAGTCCGCCGTTAGAGCTCGGACGAAGAGGACACCGCCTCCCGGAATCACTTCAAACCCGGCGCGGGCATAAAATAACAAGGCATTGATAAAGGCCGAAACTTAAAGGCTCCTGATACCCGACGATAAACTCGCCGAATGTATTTCAAGCGATCCTCAAGATCAAGATGAGAAGATTTGTTGAACCAGTTTTCAAGACCGCAACCAAGATGAAGAACAATTCGAAGAATCGAGGAGCGCCCCTAACTTGAAGACCGGTTCAGGGGCTATCGACGGTGTCCTCGGACTAGGGGTACTCACCACGCCGTCTCCCGATCGCTAGATTGGGCCGAGGATCCCTGTGGCGCATACTCATGGGCGAAGTCCGACAGTCTGCCAGATACAAGGAAGATTCCACAAGACTTGGCGATCAAGACAAGGACTCTCCCCACCGGGCGTGTTCGGCTTAGGACTTTGTTATCCTAGGCCTCGTGCATTATATAAACCGAGGCCAAAGCTAATCGATATACAATGAACAACAATCATACCATAGGCTAGCTTCTAGGGTTTAGCCTTTGATCTCGTGGTAGATCCACTCTTGTAACACACATCATCAATATTAATCAAGCAGACGTAGGGTTTTACCTCCATCAAGAGGGCCCGAACTGGGTAAAACATCGTGTCCCTTGTCTCATGTTACCATCCGCCTAGACGCACAGCTCGGGACCCCTACCCGAGATCCGCCGGTTTTGACACCGACATCGATCATCGAGCAGGTGTCAACCAAAGTCCCCACTTTGTTCTTATATATGGATCCTATCTCAGATTTTATGGCCTCAAACCATTTCACGGAATCTGGCTCATCATCACTTCCTCATAGTTCGAGGTTTATCATGGTCTAGTAACATGATTTCCGTAATAGGATTACCGCATCACTCAAAGCGGATCTTAATCAAAGATCTACAAAGTTCGGTAGTAACTTGATCTGAAGCTTCATGATCATTATCATTAGCTTCCTCACTAATTGGTGTAGGAATCACTAGAACTGATTTCTATGATGAACTACTTTCCAATTCGGGAGAAGGTACAAATTACCTTATCAAGCTCTACTTTCCTCCCACTCACTTCTTTCGAGAGAAACTGTGATAGAAGGTGTACCCAATAGTTTCCTTTGGGTATTCTATGAAGACACACTTCTCCGATTTGGGTTTGAGCTTATCAGGTTGAAAACCTTTTTCATATAAGCATCGCAACTCCAAACTTTAAGAAACGACAGCTTAGGTTTACTGCTAAACCATAGTTCATACGATGTCGTCTCAACGGATTTAGATGGTGCCCTATTAAACGTGAATGCAGCTGTCTCTAATGCATAACCCCAAAACGATATTGGTAAATTGGTAAGAGACATCATTGATCGCACCATATCAAAATAAAGTACGGTTATTTACGCTCGACACACCATAACGCTGTGGTGTTCTGTGGCGGAGCTGTGAAACTATTCCACATTGTTTTAATCAAGACCAAACTCAGAACTCAAATATTCATCTCCACGATCAGATCGCAGAAACTTTATTTTCTTGTTACGATGATTTTCCACTTCACTCTGAAATTATTTGAACCTTTCAACTATTTCAGACTTATGTTTCATCAAGTAGATATACCCATATCTCGCTCAAATCATCTCGTGAAGGTCGAGAATAATGATACCCGCCACGCAGCCTTAATACTCATTGGTCTCGCATACATCAAGATGTATTATTTCCAACAAGTTTGTTGCTCGCTCCATTGTTCAAGAACGGAGTTTTAGTCATCTCGCCCAAAGGCACGGTTCGCAAGCATCAAATGATTCATAACCAAGTGATTCTCGAAAATCCATCTTTATGGAGTTTCTTCATGCGCTTTACACCGATTTGATCTAACGGCAAAGTACACAAATAAGTTGCACTATCATTATTAACTTTGCATCTTTTGGCATCAATATTATGAATATGTGTATCACTACGATCGAGATCCAACAAACTATTTTCATTGGGTGTATGACCATCGAAGGTTTTATTCATGTAAATGTAACAACAATTATTCTTGTCTTTAAATGAATAACCGTAATGCAATAAACATGATCAAATCATATTCATGTTCAACGCAAACGCCAAATAACATTTATTTAGGTTTAACACTAATCCTCAAGGTATAGGAGTGCGATGATGATCATATCAATCTTGGAACTACTTCCAACACTCATCGTCACTTCCCCTTCAACTAGTCTCTGCTTATTCTCAGAATCCTCCCTTCAACTAGTCTCTGCTTATTCTGAACTCCTGTTTCAATTACTAATCTTAGCAACCTAACAAGTATCAAATAACCAGGGCTACTATAAACACTAGTAAGGCACACATCAATAACTCAGATATCAAATATACCCTTGTTCACTTTGCCATCCTTCTTATCCACCAAATATTCGTGGTATTTCGCTTCCAAAGGACCATTTCTTTTGCAAAGTAAGCACTCGCTTCGTGCTTTGGTCCAGCTTTGGGCTTTTTTATGGAGTGACAACTTGCTTGTCATCTACTTGAAGTTCCCTTTCTTTCCTTTGCCTCTTTCTTAAAACTAGTGGTCTTGTCAATCATCAACACTTGATGCTCTTTTCTTGATTTCTACCTTCGTTGATTTCAACATCACGTAAGAGCTCGAGAATCGCTTTCTATCCCTTGCATAGTATAGTTCATCACGGTTCTAGTAACTCGTGATGGTGACCTAGAGAACTCTCACAATCACTATCTTATCCGAAGATTAACTCCCACTTGATTCAAGGATTGTAGTACCTGCATAATCTGAGCACATGCTCACTAGTTGAGCGATTCTCTCCATCTTTTAGCTATAGAACTTGTTGGAGACTTCATATCTCTCAACTCGGTATTTGCTTGAAATATTTAACTTCAATTCCTCGAACATCTCATATGGTCCATGATGTTCAAAACGCCTTTGAAGTCCCGATTCTAAGCCATTAAGTATGGTGCACTAAACTATCAAGTAGTCATCATATTGAGCTAGCCAAACGCTCATAACGCCCGTGATCCGCTTCCTCGCAATAGGTCCGCTACCTAGCGTGCATTAAGGACATAATTCTTCAGGCAAAGAATGAGGATAAACCTCAAATCACGGATCCAATCCGCATCATTGCTACTAACATCTTTCAACACAATTTTCTAGGAACATATCAAAATAAACATATGAAAGCAACAACGCAAGCTATTGATCTACAACATATTTGCAAAATACTACCAGACTAAGTTCATGATAAATTTAAGTTCAATTAATCATATTACTTAAGAACTCCCACTTAGATGACATCTCTCTAGTCATCTAAGTGATCACGTGATCCAAATCAACTAAACCATGTCCGATCATCACGTGAGATGGAGTAGTTTTATTGGTGAACATCAATATGTTGATCATATCTACTATATGATTCACGCCGACCTTTCGGTCTCCGTGTTCCGAGGCCATATCTCGCTATATGCTAGGCTCGCCAAGTTTAACCTCGAGTATTCCGCTGTGCAAACTGCTTTGCACCCGCTGTATTTGAACGTAGAGCCTATCACACCATCATCACGCGGTGTCTCAAAGATGAAGAACTTTCGCAACGGTGCATACTGTGGAGAACACTTTGATAATTTTAGTGAGAGATCATCTTAAAATGCTACCACAAACAAAACAATAAGATGTATAATGATAAACATCATATGCAATCAAAATATGAGACATGATATGGCCATGATCATCTTGCGCCTTTGATCTCCATCTCCAAAGTATCACATGATCTCTATCGCCACCGCACGACACCATGATCTTCATCATCTTGATCTATATCAATGTGTCTTCACATGGTCGCCTCGCCAACTATTGCTCTTGTAACTATTGCTATCGATAGCGATAAAGTAAAGCAATTATTTGGCACTTGCATCTTTATGCAACAAAGAGACAACCATAGGGCTTCGCCAGCTTGTCGATAACTTCAACAAAACATGATCATCTCATACAACAACTTATATCTCATCACGCCTTGACCATATCACATCACAACATGCCCTCGCAAAAACAAGTTAGACGCCCTCTAATTTGTTGTTGCAAATTTTACGTGGCTGCTACGGCTTAGCAAGAACCGCTTTACCTACGCATCAAAATCACAATGATAGTTTGTCAAGTTGGTGTTGTTTTAACCTTCGCAAGGACCGGCGAGCTACACTTTGCTCAACTAAAGTTGGAGAAACCGACACCGCTTAGTCACCGTGGTGCAAAGCACGGCGGTAAACCAGCCTCGTAAGCGTGACGCTGTAATGTCGGTCCAGCCGCTTCATCCAACAATACCGCCAACCAAAGTATGACATGTCGGTAAGCAAGATGACTTATATCGCCCACAACTCACTTGTGTTCTACTCGTGCATATAACATCAACGATAAAACCTAGGCTCGGATGCCATCATGGGAAACGAGTAATTTCAAAAAATTCCTACGCAGACGCAAGATCATGGTGATGGCATAGCAACGAGAGGGAGAGTATTGTCCACGCACTGTGAGACCATAAGCGAAGCGCTATGACAACGCTGTTGATGTAGTCAGACGCCTTCACGATCCGACCGATCCAAGTACCGAACGCACGCACCTCCGAAGTTCAGCACACGCTCAGCTCGATGACGATCCCCTGACCGATCCAAAGAAAGTGTCGGGATGAGTTCCACAAGACGACGCAAGCAGGACGATGATGATGTTTCATCGGCGCAGGCTTCGCCAAACTCGCGAATGATATGACCGAGGTGGAATATGGTGGAGGGGGCACCGCACACTGCTAAGGAACGATCCGTAGATCAACTTGTGTTGTTGTGCCTAGAGGTGCCCCCCGCCCCTGCATATAAAGGAGCAAGGGGAGGGGCGGCCGCCCAGGAGGGCGCGCCAAGGAGTCCTAATCCCACCGGAGTAGGACTCCCGCCTCTTGTTGGAATAGGAGAAGGGAAAGAGGGGAGAGGAGGAAGGAAAGGGGCTGCACCCCTTGTCCACCCGGACCAGAGGGGCTGCGCCCCTTCCTTTCTCGCCTCTCTCCTCTATTCCCAGATGGCCCAATAAGGCCCATATACTCCCCGCGAATTCCTCAGAACTCTCCCAGATTCAAAATTACTCAATGACTCTGAACCTTTCCGAACTCCGAATATAGTCATCCAATATATCGATCTTTACGCCTCGACCATTTCGAGACTCTCGCCATGTCCCCGATCTCATCCTAGGACTAACTCCTTCTACATCTAAACTCATAAACTCATAATATAACTGCCATCGAAACCTTGTTGCATGAACCCTACGGGTTCGAGAACTATGTAGACATGACCTAGAACTATTCTTGGTCAATAACCAATAGCGGAACCTGGATGCTCATATTGGCTCCTACATATTCTACGAAGATCTTTATCGGTCAAACCGCATAACAACATACGTTGTTCCCTTTGTCATCGGTATGTTACTTGCCCGAGATTCGATCGCTTGTATCCAATACCTAGTTCAATCTCGCATCGCAAGTCTCTTTACTCGCTACGTAATGCATCATTCCGAACTAACTCATTAGCTACATTGCTTGCAAGGCTTATAGTGATGTGCTTTACCGAGAGGGCCCAGAGATACCTCTCCCACAATCGGAGTGACAAAACCTAATCTCAAATACGCCAACCCAACATGTACCTTTGGAGACACCTGTAGTACCCTTTATAATCACCCGCTTACGCCAGGACGCTTGGTAGCACCCAAAGTGTTCCTCCCGTAAACGGAGTTGCATAATCTCATAGTTACAGGAACATGTATAAGTCATGAAGAAAGCAATAGCATCATACTAAACGATCAAGTGCTAGGCTAACGGAATGGGTCAAGTCAATCACATCATTCTCCTAATGATGTGATCCCATTAATCAAATGACAACACATGTCTATGGTTAGTAAACATAACCATCTTTGATTAATGAGCTAGTCAAGTAGAGGCATACTAGTGACTATATGTTTGTCTATGTATTCACACATGTATCATGTTTCCGTTAATACAATTCTAGCATGAATAATAAACATTTATCATGATATGAGGAAATAAATAATAACTTTATTATTGCCTCTAGGCATATTTCCTTCATAGGGTTAGGCATAACGTAATCTCGGTGAGACTGACATACAAACTCGGTGAGACCGATTTTGTAATTAGCTAACCGCAGAGTTGGTCGTAAACCTCGGGGACCGATTCGCTTTTCTTGTGAGACCAAAAGTTAAGAAAGGGAAAAGAGAGTTTACATTGCAATCTCGTGGGACTGACGCTCACTTTGCTAGACCAAACGTTACGTAAGGGAAATAGAGAGATTATAATCCCATGTCGGTGAGACTGAGATCCCTATCGGTGAGACCGATTTGTTTAGGGTTTGTGGCAAAGGGCTATGACATCCTAACTCGGTGGCGCCTGGATAGAAAGAATCGTAGGGCCGAGTTTGACTTTGGGTTTAGGTCATATGTGGATGTGAGAAAGTAGTGGAGGGTTTTGGAGCATATCACTAAGCACATGAAGCAAGAGGCTCATTACAACACCTCATCCCTCCTTGATAGTATTGATTTTCCTATAGGCTCAATGTGATCTTGGATTACTAAATGTAAAATGTAGAGTCTTGAGCTTTTGAGCTTGAGCCAATCTTTCGTCCTTGATATTTTGAGGATCCACTTTCATCATCCATGCCATGCCATTCATTGAGCTTTCCAAATATTTGTCTTGAATAGCATTAGCTCAAGGAGCTATATGTTGTTATGAATTACCAAACCACCTAAGGATAGTTGCACTTTCAATCTCCCCTTTTGGTAATTGATGACAGATATAGATCAAAGCTTCACAAATGATAATAAGATTGAAAACATCGTCGCTTTGAGAAGTATGTGATAAGCAAGAGCTCCCTAAATTTGTGCATATTTTAAGATTTGCTTTGACCCAAATGCACAAGGAATTAGGCTCATGGGTTACTCTTCCATGTCACATACATCTTGGTGGAGCGCCAAAATAATAAAGATTGAATACATGCACTCATCACCAAGCAAAGTGAATGATCATATAAGGATAAGTAAGATAATAACATATAACAAGCATAAGTGTAACTTATGATCAAACACATGATCATCAATGTCTCATGTGTAATTGCATAGTATCTCAAGCAATCAAAAGCAAACAAAGTTCAACCAAGAAGACAAGAGAGAACAAAAGCGCAAATCTCTCTCAAGCTTCATGATCTATACATTTTTCTCCCCTTTGGCAACAAGTTACCAAAAGTTCCTAGAAAATGCATAAGACTATATCGCCTCTCGTGCTTGGTCTTCGTGGTGGTGTCTCGAGAACTCCAAGAACGAAGGCTTTAGTCGATGTATATGGAGTCAAGGAGTTGGTGCCGGAGCTGGTTGCGCTGGAGTCAGAGCTGGAGCCGATGAAGTAACTCGTGATCGGTATTGGCTCAGCAATGATCTCCGAGCTCGAGGCACTCGAAATGCATCGCTTGTTGTCCCGCCTTCCTCTCCTCGCATGTCATCCCTGTAGCTTCTCCACAACCGATCAATCTCAGCCATTTTGACATCAAGATCATAGAATTTTTGTTCCATGATTCTTTCTGTGCTCTCCCGGTTTTGAGTTAGGATGGCCAACCCTTCTCAATCCGCAGAGTTGATGCTATCAAGCAACCAAGCTGCTCCTCGCTTGTTCTTCGAAAGTACCAGATGCCTCTCCTTGAGTTGGCATCTTGGCAGCCTTCTTTCCTTGCCTTTTCCTTCTTCTCTTGGGCTTGTACCGATGATGGTTCATTCTCACCATGACAACTTGATTGTCCTCAAATTCAGTGATAGAGAACCAAGTGTTCTTTATCCAACAGATACTTCCTCGCGCCCATCTTTGAGTTAATCAACTCCTCGAACTGTGGGGCATATCCACAGCCTCTTTTGGTCCGCACATGTCCTCTTGATAGTTTCAACTATGAGGCTCATGACCTTGAATTTAGGGCACATCAAAATGTGAAGCAAATTAATTGCATGCCCTCCGATCATGTTGTGGTCACCGATTTGGGGCAACAGAGTGTGCCTTAGGATCCAGCTTGATCGTAGGCAGCCTCCGATGTAAGAAAATGAACTGATCCAAACTTGAAAGTCTCAAGTGCATCATCCGGGATCTCCTTGTACATCCGTGACATTGAGTTGTGATCCATTTTCTTCTTGGCATAAATATCCATTCTCCTTGGGGGCATTGATCGACTTGCCCATTCCTCTATGGTTGATTGGTATCTTGTTCCTTCGACATCCAAACTATCCTCGCCATCCGGATAGAAATGTGTTGTGGAGTAGAATTGCATAACGAGCTCGCTATTCCAGCTTTGTGAGCTTCTCACCAACAAAATCTGCAACTCCACACGACCAAGTCGCCATACACCCTAGATAGTGTTCTGCATTCTCCGAATGTAGGTCCAATGACTCACCTCATATCACAAACTATGGGCTTTATCCAATAAGATGGTCTCATAGAAGTCCCGCTGCTCCTTGGTGTGGAACCTGTAATCTACAGCAGTCCTTCTCCGGTGGCATATGGATCCGACTTTCCATAGCCTCAACCCTAGATCTCTCCCGATCTTCATGTTCTCACCACAGGATGAGCATCATTGTGGTCTGAATCTTGGGTTTGAGCTTTAAGACCTGCCTTCTTCATCTTCCTCAAGCAGCAACATCGTGCATTGGGGCCTTGTTCTTCTGGCAGTTGCGGGTATACTCCTCGTATTCCTCTTTGTTGCACTCTTGGGCTTGGGGGTAGCTTTGGCTTTGAAGTTGCAGCCCTCGATTTTATGGCATCACCCATCACTTTCGTGCCTGGGTGCCGGTTCAAGAACCTCTTCTTCTTCCTCTTCCTCCATCATAGAAGGCTTCCCAATCACTCTTGCCATGGTCTTATTGATTCTTTCCTTCCGCTTTCTTTCCTTCAGCAGCAGCAAGCTCTTTGGGTTGGGATTCCAAAGAAGCTTGAGGAGACACCGGCTTTGGACATTGGTTGTCTACCCGCAGCCTTTTGATCTTCATGCCTGGCTTTACCGCAGCTTGAGCTATACTCCTTCTTGAGCACTTTCTTCTTGAACTTGCCTCATCCTCAATCGCCACATAATCCTCATCCTCGCACTCTAAGGTCTTCTTCTTCCTTGTCCTTGTGGCAGCCTTGGGCAGATTGTCGGGAGTGCTTCCGCCCCCATCCGAGCTGCTAGAGGGACTAGTGCCTCACCATGTGAATCTGCTCTTCCCGACTTGTTCGCTGTCACTTTGGTCCGACATGCTGCACTCACCGATCGCTGACCCCGTGAATAGTTATAGATGAGGTAGAGTGGATGAGCATCACAAAATGCAGAGATTTTTGCAAAAGAATGATTCAAAACTTGGTTTTAGTCTTCCACGAAAGCACTTCGGATCTACCGATTTTCAAACTCGGTGATACCAAGCAGTTTTGAACCTAAACCAGTGAACTTGGCCGACCGAGTCACAGCTTGCAGGCACCGAGACTGCTAGGGTTTCACAAAGTTCTAAAATCGGTCACACCGATTCGTAATTTCACGTACCGAGACTTACTAGTGCAATGGCGTTAGCCGAATCGGTGGACCGAAGTTTTCAACTCGGTGGGTCCGAGATGGTTTCATGAAACCTAACCCTAAATTTTCTAATCACACCTATTCTAAGTATCGCTTTTGATCGGATAGAAGTGTTTCAATCGTGGCAAGATGCATTACTTAACACAATGTGCCGAGAATCGACGAGGATAGCACCGTGATCTAGTTCATACCCTAGTTCGCGGTGAACTCAAGCATTACGGCAACGACGCAGAAGAATTCCGCTGACGGCGGTGGAGACCAGCGACAGAGGCGGCTCGATGCATTTAAGTCGACGATCCAGAGACCTAGTAGGCGAGCGAGCTATGCACGGCGAGGAGTTCGAGAAAGTTTTCCAAAATTTGCCCGTGTGAATATATAGCCCGACATCACAGTGTGACCGAGTGGAACATCTTCGGTGGCACCGAGATGCATAACTGCTAATAACATAGAACCCGTGTGACCGAAGTTCAAATCGGTTGCACCGAGATTGAAAACCTAGATCGACTTTAGTGATCTCTGTGATGACCAAATGGAGGAATCGGTCGACCGAAAATCATAAAGAAGTTTTGAAGTTTAAGTCTATGACTAATCGGGGCTCCGAGTGCTCCTCACACAGAGTGGTTCAATCTGACTTGATCAAATTTTGTGATGTAGCATGAATAGAGTTTGAGACGAGAAAACATAGATAGCTAGAGAAGGTTCTAGGCATTCTTGTCCATCCACTTGGTCAAGAAAAGAAGCCAATCAATCAAAACAACAAGTGGATGTCCTCGAATGAGTAAAATATGCATCCAACATACTCACACAATAAAATGACAAATTAAATATGTGACAAAGCATGCACAACCAATTCTAGCATCTATCAAACAATTGGCGATGACTAGGTCATCTATATATGAGTATATTGACTTAGGAGTCAAATGAGAACATTTGATCATAGGTCATACTCATCGCTCAAGCTCAAGTGGGTTACCACTTTTACATAAAGCATTTATGTGTTCACATCACTAGAGTTGCTTTGACTCAATTCTTAGAGTTAAGCTCCCCCTAGATGTGAGATCCCCCCTTAGAGGGATAAACTAACCTTGGGTTTTGTCAATGATGACTTCATGTAGGTGTTGAAGATGTGGATGCTCAATGTTGATGTAGATCTTTTGGAGCAATCCTTTGGAGTGAATTGCACTTTCAATACCTACACGGGTTAGTCCCACAAGGAACAAACAATAATATCCATAGACATGGAGTGATGCACACACCAAATGATGTCCATGAAAACATTAGGTTACCTTGTCCTTGCCTTACCAACATGAGGGTTTGTGACTCCT
>JAHIAM010002347.1:0-34254 GCA_021605205.1 Aegilops longissima | reverse complement strand
TATATATATATATATATATATATATATATATATATATATATATATTTGTTATGAGATTAATCATGATGCCTTCATGTCCTATTTTTTTTATCGACGCCTACCTCTAAACATGAGGACATATTTATTGTTATCGGCTTTTCACTTGAGGACAAGTGTCGGGAAGTTGATCGTTCCCCTTTAACACCTATGGACCGGGTCCCTGGGTTCGAGGGGCGGAGATTGCACAAAGAGCGGATCGGCGATGCACACGGCAGATTTACCCAGCCGAGCTCTCCGGAGAGATAATACTCCACTGCTTGGTTGATTGTATTGTGTTCTTGCTAGGGAGCAATGAGAGCTACAAACCTAGCCTGAGTGTCTCTAGTCTCGTATGTGTCTAATGAACCGAATGGAGCCGAACCCTTTCTACGCTGCACATGGGCCTCCTTTTATAGGCTCAAGGGGTTACCACAGTGGCAAGTAGACAAGGGTAAAATAGGAAAAACAGTGGTTGGTACACCGCTTGTACAAAGGTACAAAGGCTCTATACCTAACTCGACGGCAAGGGACAAGATTAATAATGCCCGTCCCTCGCCGCCTAAACAAAGGTCAACAGGGACCGCAAGTGCACCACCGCTTGCCACAATGGTAAGCTTGTCAGCCGCTTATCGCCGCCTCCCTCGCTGGCTGCACAGCCCTTTGACACGCTGCGTTCGAGTAGCCCCACGGTGACACGCTACGGGATGAGCTGGAGCGGAGATGAAGAGAGTTGCTTGCATGCAAGCGCCTTTGCCGTGGCTGAATTTTGTCGCGCTTGGGAGCTTGTCGCCACCAAGCCTTCCCGCAAGCTCCTCTTGTCGTGGTCTTGTTTCTTCGCCTCGAGTAGCCTTCCCGGCAAGCTCCTCTTGCCGGGTCGTGAATACTTTGTTCTTGAATGGCTCCAAAGGAGCCGAGGAGGATGTTGGCGGTCACCAGCAAGCCTTGCCGCTGGTGCTGCAACTGCTCAGGCACGCAGGTCGGGATACTAGGGTACCCCTACTCTAGTACATCGGCAGAGCCCTCGGCCTGGGCTACACACGGTGCCGAGCGCTGTTGGGCCAGGCCCAAAACAGTGCACGGGCACGAGCGGCCCGAGAACGCCAGTTATCGCCCGACCCACCACGCCTCCCACTAACAACATGCGCCGAACGTGGCGCCGTGGGAGAGATCGGGGCCTTCTTTAATCGAAAGCGGAATGCCCGCCTCTCCCCTTATAAGCAGAGGAAACAGGGCAGGACGCCCACTTGCCATTGCTGTCACATCTCAAAACCACCGCCGCACCCCTTCTTCTCAAGCCCAAAGAGAGCGACACCGTCACCCCCCATTGCCACCGGCGCCATCAACGCCGCTTGACTCTCCACCACCTCCGCCATGGGCCCAAGGGCGACAAGGGAAAGGCGTGAAGTCGCCGAGCGCAGCGCTCGCTGGCGCTAGCGGAAGGAGCGGCCCTCTTCACCCGCTGCTCGACGCCAAGGAGCTGCGAGAATCAGATTACCTCTTCTCGTCGACGGAGACGCTGAAGCGCACTCACGCACGAGGGTGATCTCCGCCGCCACTCCGAGAAGGTTTCAATCGGTACCCTTTCTTCGCGCTTTTCCACTTCGGCTCGCCACTTTTCCGAATTCTTTTGTGATGTCATGAACACATATGGCCTCCGCCTCCTTGATTTCACCCCCAACGCCGTCTCACCATGGCAGCTTGCACACCCATGAGAACTTTGTCGGGTCCACCCAAATGTAGCACTTTTCCGCCATTACTTCATGCCCGCCAGAGAGAGAGGGAGAGCCGCTGTCGGAGGGATTGCATGGATCTCTGTGATCGGCAAGAAGGAAGCATATCTTGACGGAGAGTCGCAGCAAGTGGGAAGAGTGGAGAGCCGATTGGTGTTGGATTATAGAGGAGGACCCACAACCTTTCACCGCTCGCGCTAAACTCCCATAGTGCTGGCACGATTGAGCAACTTGGCACCGAGGATGCCAAGTTGAATATTGCCGTGACCTCGGATCCTGCGCCTCGTGCATGCCGGCTTATCAGGAGCTGTTGGCGCTGACTTCCTTCGCCGCAGATTCGCCTTGCAGGAGAGGGGAGGCTGCTTGGGAGTTCCAAAATGCGCGACATCATGAGGCTGCGCCCGGCCTCAACCGAACTTTACCGCCTTGGAGCTGGATGCCATGCGCTGGAGCTGTTCAAGCTCGATGCAGATCACCCCGAGTGGTTCATGTTGCCAAGGAGTCGTGCCTTGTGCAACAACTCGTCGCTTGACCGCATCCGCGATGATGTTGCCAGCGATTCCCATGGAATCGCTCCAACTTGGCAGAGCTCGCCGACGACGCCGCGTGCAGCAGTTCTTCGACAACTTGGGAGAAGTGCCGATCTCGGCCGACGAGCGAAGTGGCTCACCCGCGACACCACCGAGCAAGAGATGGTGCGACGCCACAAGGTTGAGCCGGCGGCAGGCTGCATTACCGGCGGGTTTGGCTTTACGCCGAGGAGGCAGAGGCAGGCGGCAAGCCTTGCCGATCGGGAGGAGTTCGTCGGTGAGGAGGAGCAGGCCGAGCCTCGACGCTGAACCGAACGAGCCGCCGGGGCGCTCCTCCGCCTGAAGTAGCTTGCCGCGGAGGAGCCTCTGCCCCGCTAAGAAGACGCTCCAAGAAGACGGAGAAGTGGCGGGCGGCAACGGCTAACAGCCGCCCGCCTGACGGCTTACAAGGGTAAGCATCAAGCTGCTGGAGCGCTCATGCCGCCAAAGAACGGAGCGGGCCTTCGAGCCACGGCCCCCGCACCCGCCAAGCGCCCGAGGGAGCCTTACTCTCCAGCTCGCCGACCGAGCAGAATTTGACTTCTCCGCCTCAGCTCCGGCGAAGAAGAGGAAGAGTAAGATCTTGTCGCGCTACTTGTAATTCTTCAATTGACTGCTTTGTCTTGTATCCGACTTGCTTCATTCTGAGCTCTTTTCCTTCTTCAGACGCTGGCCCAGAGGGTGTCAAGAGGGCCAAGACTCGGTGGTGGTCTGAAGACTAATCTCCCGTGGCTGTGGAGGCACGTCTGAGACCCCGCTGCCGGATCCGCAACCTTCCCTCGAAAGCAGCCCCCAAAGACAGCCCCCAGCAGTAAGTGTTTGGATTATCTCTACGGTTCGTGCATAGGTGCTCCTTCTACTCGATATCCTGACTTGTTGAACTGTGTAGGAGCAGAGCAGCCTCATCAGAGGCCCCGAAGGCACTCCAAGTTCTGCTTGCTTCAACTCACGCTGCCAAGGAGAACTCTCCGCCAAGGAGCGCCTCCCAAGGGAGGCCTCCGACAGGCAGTGCCGACGACCTCCAAAGGTGGAGACCGCGCTCATGATCCCATTGCAGTAATCTTCTTACTTGAAAATTTCCCTTGGGTCTTTTTTTCTTCTTCTCTTTTTCAACACTTGCTTGACTTGTTCTTTTCTTTTCTCTCGATCATCGATCCATCTGCCGGAGAGCCGATGGAGACCGAGGTTGCCGGGCGAGGAGGACGCCGGCAACAATGACGACGCCACCAACATGGAGGAGGAGGCCGGTGCCGATGGGTCTGGCTGGGCGAGGAGGCCGCCAAGGCCGGGCGCGAGGTCGGAGGGGTCGGTGGTCGATCGACGACCTCGAGGCCGCAGGAGCGCCAGCGCCATCCGACCGCCGATCCTCCGCCACCGATGCAGCACCAGTTCGAAGAGTCCCAGCCCGGCGCCTATTCAAGGCCGGCGACGTGTCTTCATCAAGCTTCCATGGGCGCCGAGCCTGTGGCCTGCTGAGGAGAGACCTTCGACGAGGAGCTGCTCGCCCGCTGGCTGTCATCGTTGATGCGCCAAGCAGCAGAGTGGCGAAGTCGAAGAAGAGCAGCCGCTGAAGCTGTTGTCGCCTCACCGCGCCCACCAAGCCAAACCGAGTCCGTGGAGGCGCTTGTCGCGAGGGCGGAGCTGACATGGAGAAGCGCAGAAGAGCTCCGCCAATAAGGAAACTCTCCGACATAGCAGGCGGGAGCAGCTTGTCGAGCGCATCGCCTTCATCCTGGAGAAGGCCGAGGTCGAGCAGCAAAGGCTTGCCGGTGAGAAGCTCTTCACAAGAAGAGGGAGTGAGCGCAGAAAGGAAGATCAACCTCACAGCTATGGAGGAAGATCTTTGCCGAGGAATCCATTGGCGGAGCACTCAAGGAGGCAAAGGACGCCACGCAGCTGCCGAGGCCGCCAAGAAGGAATTGGAGACGAGGGTGGCGAGTTGGAGGCCACCTCTCAAGAGCGGCGAGGGTCACCGTGACTCAAGCATGAGCGCGAGAAGGACGCTACACTTGGTGAGTTGCAGGCCGCCTCGCTGATAAGATCAAGGAGATCGACGCCGCTAAGGATGTCAAGGCGGATCTTGAAAAGCTGAAGCCCACTTCGGGACGGAGACGACGGCGCCAAGGAGCGGGAAGCGGGCCTGTTGGAGAAGATCAGGCAGCCGAGGGAGTTGCTTCGGGCATCGCCATTTAACGCCCACAACACCTTCAAGGAGAATATGATGATCTCGACCAGGGCCTTGTGGATAGTTTCCGCCATCGACAAGGAGCCGATGGAGCTGGGAATGGTGGATCTTGGTACCCCACCTGAGAGTGCATCTTCAACCCAAATACTAAGCTCAGCCTTCCTTCGTTCAAGAGCGTGTTAGCGGCTCTCCTCTGTTCGGAGGAGGTCCCAGAAGCAGCTGGCCGACGAAGTCGCGCAAAACTGTGTTAAGCTCTTCAGTAAGGTCTTGATGAAGGTGGCCTTCGCAATCAGGTGCTGCAGCCTTCGCCAACGCCCTCAAGTCCTCGCCGCCAATCGGCACGACGTTGAAGCGCTTGCAAGGCTCCTTGTCGCACTCCATTGTGACAGGGTGAGCGGAGTGAAGAGGGTTGATGGCCACCGCAGACTAGGCCACTAAGTTTATCTTTCTCCCTTTCTTTCTGCCAAGATCATGTTCAGAGAACAATTTATTAGATCTCATACAAGTCATTTTGTAATATACACTATCTTAGGCAATCGATCGCAATGTTATTTCCTCTACTTGATTTCTTTCCTTTGTATGTTTGTACCTACGCTTTTAGGGAACTTGTTACGGGCGCTGGCATCTTTGTCAGCGAAGCGCCGAAAAGCGGAACGTCAAGAGCTCTGGCCGGCGATGTCATTCCGGACAAGCAACCTTGTCGCAACTGGTCGCAGCTCACTTAAGTTGTTGAGCGGACTCAACAAAGTAAGGGCGCAAACCAGCAGCGAAAGTTGGTTCCTTCACAAGCACAGGTTTTCCATACAAAGTACTTATCGCTCGAGGAAGATAACTTAAAATTTAAAAACTGATTGCTCAAGCTTTGGCAACTTAGCTTTTTTCTGTCGCTTGCTTCGCAAGGTACATACCCCGAGGCGATTACTTGGCGTGCCCACACCATTATCTTTCTCCTCCCCCCTAACTTGTGGGCTGAAGGGCCTTCCTTCTTCTTGAGAAGAAAGAAGAGAAAATAAAGTTATGGAGCCTAGTGGCCTCGTTATTGCTTATCGGGTGTGGATGCTGCACAAAATGTTAGATAACACATGCATATAGGATTATGAAAGGCATGTATTTGACAAGTTGTGTGCAATACATAGGTTTTATCGATGCACGGGTCTCCGCTACCGCTTTTGTACAAAGGATTACATGCAACAGCTGCAAGACTTGTATTAGGTGGTTGGTCGAACGGTTCCGCAACTGCTACTTTATGGGTAAAACTTCATGAAGATGCTCTATATTCCAGAGTTGCTCACCGAACGCCATCTTCGGTCTCAAGGCGGACAGCCAGGCCTAGTGACTCGCTTACCCGATAAGGGCCTTCCCACTTCAAGGCCAACTTGTTGGAATTCTTGGCGGACTGAATGCGCCAAGAACAAGGTCGCTTTCCTCAAGCTTCGCATTAAGTTTATGGGTTATGGTAGCGGCAAGAAAGTTTGCGGTAATGAGCAGCTCGTACAAAGCAGTTCTCAAGATTTATCTCTTCCCTCAAGGAGCAGCAGCGCCATCTTGTCGCAGGCTGCTCTTGCTCGAGCTCATCATAAGCGAGCACTGAGGTGATCCGTGATACGAAGTTCCGGTGGGGAGAACTGCTTCGCCCATAGACGAGAGCGAAAGGTGTCCGCCGCGGCTCGACGGCGTCAGCCCCGATCGACCAAAGAACCACCGGCAGCTTCTTCAATCCAGCTTTCTTCCACACTTGCGCAGCTCGGCTAAAAAGTTCTGGTCTTGAGTCCTTCCAGCACTTCAGCGCTTGTTCTTCTTCTGACCGCTGTTCTTGGATGAGCAATGTATAAAGCGCACCTTTGGCGCCAAGATCTTGGACGACAGGCGATGAAGGTGCGACTCAGAATTGTCCGCCGCTGTCGGTGATGATCCGTTAGGTATCCCTAAACGGCAAACAATTGACCAAGAACTTGATCGCCGATCTGGCCGCCACCTTCCTCATCGCTTCCACTTCCGCCACTTTGTGAACTTGTCGATTGCGACGCATAAGTATTTCAAAGCCCCGACAGCCGGGGGAAGGGGCCGAGGATGTCGGAGCCCCTGCATCAAAATGGCCGGATAAAGGGATCGCCCGAGAGCTTGAGTCGGCTGGTGATCTGCTTTGAATGGAACCGCATGCTCACACTTGGTTACTGCAGCAGCATCCCGAGGGCTTCGCCAGAAGAAACCTTGCCGAAAGCTTTGCCGGCAAGTGCTTTTGCGCCAATGGTGACCACATACCTCCAGTATCTCTCGCCAACAGCTTCGCTTCCATCTTCCCTAAAATACACTTCAATTTCACACCGTTGAGTCTTCTTCAGCAGGATGTTGTCCACAACCGGTACATACTTGACTGCCGGGCTACTCTTTCCGCTTCTTCTTGCTCTTCGAAGGTCTCCGTCTGGAAGGAAACGGACGATCTGATGTGCCCATGTTGGAGCTAGGCTCGACAACAAGGACTAAAGGCACATTTGGCCGTCATGAATATCAGCTTCACGGTAAGAACCCGCGGCTCGGCCGAGTTGATGATCCCGCAAGATTGCCGAGCAAAACTTGTCGGGAGCGCCGCTTCAACGTAAACAAACCTCTAGGGGCTTGTCGAGCAGACTGCTCCTCAAATGCATTCGCGTTGATCTTGGGGATCTTCTTGGCGGCGGCTTCGTGGAGCTCGCCTCAAAAGTAGTCACCGTAAATCAACTTCCTTTTTTGTTCTCCCTGCCCAGCTGATGGTGTTACAGCTGGTTGAGTCAGCTTTGAGCACAAAAATTCCTGGTTCCATTGTAACTTGAGTGCAGCACACTTTGGATGTGCCATCAGCAATGTCATTCTCGAGCTCTTTGAACGTATGTTCCATTTGGCAGCCTTCAAAGTGCTCTTCTAGCTTTCACTTCATCAACATAGGCTTCCATCAACGGACTCGATAATCTTTTGTTTACTTGGCGACGACAAGCTCTAGTCACCCCATAATAAGCTTCCTGATCCCAAGGTCCACTGCAATCTCGAGACCGCAAGCAAACCTTCATACTGCGGCAGATTATTTGTTGCTTGCTCCTTGGGAAAGTGCATCCGACTATGTCCTTGAGGTGCTCTCCGTGGGTGCGATAAGCAGCACGCAAGCACCGGCGCCTTTGCAGCGAGAAAGCACCATCAAAGTACATGAGCCACTTTTATTTGCTTCCTTAACGGGATGTTTGCCTCTGAAATTTCTTCATCTTGCGCTTCTGCGTCCACTCGCTATAAACTCTGCCAATGCTCGCCTCGATAGTTGAAATGCTTTCAAACTTAAGGCCAAAGCTTGATAGTTCCAAAGGCTCCACTCGACAATCCTACCTGTTGCTTATGGATTCTGCAATATCCTCTTCAGCTGAAAGCGAGTGACAACTGTTATCTCGTGTGCTTGGAAGTAATTGCGCAGCTTTCGATGCCATGAGGAGGCCGGAAAAGGAGCTTCAGCACACTAGAGTACCTTTGATCTAGCCCCCGCAAAAGGAGCTGCAAATAGACTGGCCCTGCACCATCCTTTTCTCGCATCTTCTTGCAACTCCCGCAGATCCGTTTTGTCGGGACCGAGCTTGACGGAGAAGCCCTCCGCTTGTCGCTGGATGCATCCGCTTCTGCTGTCGGCTCATCATCTCGCCTCCCTTCCGCTTACTTAACGCAGCACTAACCATTTTGGTTGGTCGCTATATAAGCAGCAACTTCTCTTGTGGCTTAGGTGCATAAGTATTGGAGTGGAGGACAGTACCTCTTCAAGTCCTCGCAGCGCAGCCTCCGCTCGGAGTCCATTTCATCGACCCGCCTTTTTCAAAATCTTGAAAATGGCATGCACTCAAATGACCTAGAGATAAACCTGCTGAGAGCAGCCACGCAACCGCAAGCCTTCTCACATCCTTGACGCGCTTTGGTGCTTCAATTTGCTCAATGGCCTTAATCTTGTCGGGGTTGGCTAATCCCCTCCGAGATTTAAGAACCCGAGAAGCTTGCTGGAAGGAACTTCAAACACGCACTTCTGGGGTTGATCTTGAGGTTGATCTTTGCGCAGATTTGCAATGGTCTCATCCAAATCTTGAACTAGAGTTGCTCTGCCCTGTTTTGACCACTATGTCATCCATGTAGGCTTCTACATTTCTGCATTTGGGGCTCAAAAGCCGTGGACCACTTTGCAACGTTGAACCAGCATTCTTCAAACCAAAAGGCATCCGTGATGAAATAAAGATGTGCCACATGGTGTAATGAATGCGGTTTTCTTCATCTTCTTCGCCATGAATATCCGATGATATCTGAATATGCATCAAGAAATGAAAGCAAATCACATCCACCGTGGAGTCAACAATCTGGTCGATACGCGGCAAGGAAATGGGTCTTGGGACAAGCTTTATTAACATCCGTGAAGTCAATACAAAGTCTCCATTTCGCTTGCCTTCGTGACAACCACTGGATTGGCCAACCATCGGGATGGAGCACCTCCGACAAGGCCCGCCGCTCCAGCTTGATTTCTTCGCTATGAATTCTGGCGCCCACCGCCGCTTCCTAACTTCTTTTTGCTTGACGGCCGCATGAGGACGCATAGCTAGGTGGTGCTCATCACTTTCGAACACCGATGTCGATGGTTGCCATGCAAACACATCGACATTCGCCCGCAGAAAGCAACGAGCTCGCTTCCTATTAAGGGTCAAGCGCGGCAATCGATGGTGAAGGTACCACCGCCGCCCCTCTTGGCGGCACCTTCTTGGTCTTCGCGGAGCTGCCATCATCTTTCTGCACTTGCCGGTGGAGCTCGATGGTGCGCCTCGGGCGGTAGCGCAGCACCAAGAGGTGCGCTTGCCGGAGGGCATCGAACCTTGCCGACTTGGTGGTCTTTTCTTCCCCGGAGCTTCGCAATGGCAAGTGGTTTGGTATCCGCCGCAGCTGCTGCATCCCGGTAATCTTGTCGGCGCAGATAAGCGATCCTTCTTGTCGCCATGGACAGAAATGACGCTTATCGGGCCGGCATCTTGAGCAGTATTGTATGCATAATGAGAGGCTGCCATGAACTTGCAAGTGCTGGATTTACCAAGTATCCCATTGTAGGGCAATGGGAAATCAGCAACGCTAAATGTGACCTCTCTGGCCCTGAATTCAGTTCGCTGCCAAATGTTACCGGCAGGATCTTCCCTTGGCTTGCTCCTTCCGGTTAATTCCTTGAAAGTTCCAGTTCTTCGAGCTCGCTGTCAGGATCCAAGCTTTTGGAGCACCGCGGAGGAGATCAGATTTAGGCCGCCCCGCCGCCAACTAACATCTTGGTGACCTTGAGGTTGGTGGAGACCAACATCGCAAACACCGACAGCAGTTACGCGATCACCGGGTGGTCCTCGTCAAAAATGATAGGCGCAGCCGGACCATTTCGTGAGGTTCACGTGACTTCACGGATGGTTCTCGCTGCATTAACCTCCCGTGATCCATCGCTTGAGTTGGCGTGCGAGGTATGCAGAGAAGCACCACCGCCAACGCAGAACCTCCTCTGCCCTTCCGAACTCCCGCTCATCAGCTTCATCGCCTTCCATATCTTCATCATCATCATCGTTTCGCCCTTGTCACGGCCAAGGGGAGGTCTGCTCTTGCCGCTGCTTGGCCTTGTTGCCGCGCGCCCTCCCCGCCGGGTCTTTCTTTCATAGCTGCACCAGCACCTTCTTGCTTTCTCCTTGTCTCGCCATTGTACTCAGCCTTCGCAGGCTCAACAAGCTGCTCGACTTTCTTGCAGCCTCGAGGTCGTGGGCCTTGGTGCGGTGAATCTTGCAAGATCGCTTGTTGAGCTGTCCCGCTGTCGGCGGTCACATAGCTTGGCGGTCGGTGTCGGGCCGCAACCTCCTTGCCGGAGCCACTCAACCTTAGCCTTGCTTAAGACCACCTCCGCTGCCGGACTGCTCGGCTAACCAGTAACTCTTTGTTCTTCTTTCTTCGCTGTTCCGCCGCCGCCTCTTCCTTGCCGGGCGGTTTCTTCACCGCCGATCCTGCTCCTCACGCTCTCTCCCTGGAGTCTTTCTTCCTTCAGCCCGTGTAATACTTGTCGGCCAGTGGCGAGCTCATCGACGCCCTTTACTTTGCACATCGTCATCTCCTCTCATCATCGCGTTCAAGCGACGCTCCGATGGAACGACCGATCACCGCAGCAGGGTGGACGCCCCGATGTTGTAGTGCACACGGTCAATTCTCCGGATAAACTTGCGCGAGGGACTCTCCTTCCTTCTCGGGCTAGCAGGTGAAGGTCACTTCTGGCTATGAGGTTTGTGGTCACCGTGAAGGCACCAACAAACTGATGGCATGTGATTCGCCCAAGAGGATATGGAACCGTCCCTGCAAGTGCATGAGCCAAGACCGACATTGGGCTTGAGTACCGCCGGAAGTAGTTGGCGAGGATCTTGTCATCTCGCCCCCCGCAGCTTGCACCGCAATGGTGTAGATGCTTAGGAATTCGGGGATGCGCCCCGCCATCATACCGCACATCTGGTTTGAAGTTTTTCTTGTCGCCACCGGACTTGCCGCAGCTCACGGGTGAACGCAGGGCAACCTATCACAGATGGCAAGTCGCTCGTTCTCTCGGGCGCATGCATGTCAACAATGGGGCTCGGGCTGCGCTGGTCGATTGACGCCGCTTTCTTCTCGCGCCGGCGCGGGTTCGAGCGCCTTCTTGTTGCCGTTTAAGAACTTGGCACTGATCACGGCGAGCTCAGGATCCGGACGACGCAATGAAGCCGCTGCCGAGGTGGATCCGAGGAGCTGGTGATCTTGGCCTTCGGAAGGGGAGTGCATGGTGGTGGCACTTCGCAGGTCTTGCCGCCACCGCTCGCGCTTTATCGCCGCGCGCGCTGCTGCGACGCTGCTTGGCCGCTGCGACGCCGCCGCTGGCATAACCGGCGAGACTCTGATGGTGGTTTTCCATTCGCCGACTTTTGTCGATCGCTGAGGGTAATTCAGAAGCAATTGAGCTTCTCGCCAAGGCTTCGCTGGAGTGGTGGGTGGCAATGGCGCACGGAGCGAGGAACGGATGTGCTCGGACTTCTAACCGTTAGAGGAGCAGCATCCCGCCCAAGCGATCAGATTCGGCCGCATCATAAGATGTCGGGCGCAGCATGCGGTCTCGAGGGCCCCGGATCCTCCTTGGCCTTAATCTAACGAAGCGATGGTGCTGCGAGCATCATGATGTCGCGGTCCCGCGCCTCCCGAGACGGACGCGTACGCTCGACGCCAAGCTTATGCCGCTTTGTCCTTGGACCTAGCGGCGCCGTGGGCTCTTCTCGACGATGCTCGTTTCTCCGCTACCGCTTTCCCCACACACTGTTAGCTCCTGTGGTGGTGGGTTTGACGCGGGTTGCTGCCGCCAAGCCTTCTTCTTCGCGCCATGTTGATGAAGGTGATGATGAAGTTGCTCGTGACCGCTGGATCAGGTTCATAGCCTCGACGCCTACCCGGGCGCGCCAAAGATGTCGGGAAGTTGATCGTGTCCCATTTAACACCTATGGGACCGGTCCCTTGTGGTTCGGAGGGGGAGATTGCACAAAGAGCGGATCGGCGATGCACACGAGCAGATTTACCCATCTTCGGAGCTCTCCGAGAGATAATACCTACCGCTGCTTGGTTGATTGTATTGTGTTCTTGCTAGGGAGCAATGAGAGCTACAAACCTAGCCTCGAGTGTCTCTAGTCTCGTATGTGTCGTAATGAACCGAATGGAGCCGAACCCTTTCACGCTGCACATGGGCCTCCTTTATAGGCTCAAGGGGTTACCACGTGGCAAGTAGACAAGGGTAAAATAGGAAAACAGGGTTGGTACACCGCTTTGTACAAGGTAAATGTTGCTCTATACCCAACTCGACGGCAAGGGACAAGATTAATAAATGCCCGCCTCGCCGCCTAAACAAAGGCAACAGGACCGCCAAGTGCACCACCGCTTGCCATGATGGTAAGCTTGTCGCCGCTTATCGCCGCTCTCCCCGCTGGCTGCACAGCCCTTTGACACGCTGCAGTTCGAGTAGCCCCCATGCGCATCGCTGGCGGATGAGCCGGAGCGAGATGAAGAGTTGTTTGTCATGCAAGCGCTTTGCCGTGGCTGAATTTCTTGTCGCGCTTTGGGAGCTTGTCGCCATCAGCCTTCCCCGCAAGCTCCTCTGCCGGGTCTTGTTTCCTTCGTGCCCTCGAGATTCCCGCAAGCTCCTCTTGCCGGGTTTTGAATACTTTGTTCTTGAATGGCTCCAAAGGAGTCGCTGAGGATCTTGGCGGTCACTGTGCAAGCCTGTCAGAGGGTGTTGTAATCGCTCATGCACGAAGTTCGGGATACTAGGGTACCCTACTCTAGTACAATCGGCTAACAAGCTTAGGTCTAAGCTTGGGGGAGTTGATACGCCCATTTTGCATCATGCTTTTTATACCGATATTTATTGCATTATGGGCTGTTATTTCAATGCTATGTCACAATACTTATGGCTATTCTATCTTATTTTACAAGGTTTACATGAAGAGGAGAATGCCGCAGCTGGAATTCGGGTGGAAAAGGAGCAAATATTGAGACCTATTCTGGTAACTCCAAAAGTCCCAAACTCCACGGATATCTTAAAATAAATAAAGAAAATCGTCACCAAAGATGAAGGCCAGGCCACACCTCGCTCACGAGGGTGGGGCGCCTCCCAGGGCGTGCCTCACCTCGTGGCCCCCGTGGCTCTCCTCGATGCCCATCTTCTCCTATATGAAGTCTTTCGATGAGAAAAAGACCAGAGGCAACCTTTCGGGATTTAGACACCGCCACCACGAGGCGGAACTCTGGCGGAACTAATCTAGGCTCCGGTGGAGCTGTTCTGCCGGGACACTTCCCGGAGGGGAAATCATCGCCATCATCATCACCAACGCTCCTCTCATCGGGAGGGAAATTCCATCAACATCTTCACCACACCATCTCATCTCCAAACCCTAGTTCATCTCTTGTATCCAATTCTTGTCTCCAAGTCCGGATTGGTGCTAGTAGGTTGCTAGTAGTGTTGATTACCTTGTATTTGATGCTAGTTGGTTTATTTGGTGGAAGATCATATGTTCCATCCTTTATGCATATTATTACCCTCTGATTATGAACATGAATATGCTTTGTGAGAAGTTACGCTTTGTTCCCGAGGACAAGGGAGAAGTCTTGCTATTAGTAGTCATGTGAATTTGGTATTCGCTCGATATTTTGATGAGATGTATGTTGTTCAGTTTCAGTGGTGTTATGTGAACGCCGACTACATAACATTTCACCATTATTTGGGCCTAGAGGAAGGCATTGGGAAGTAATAAGTAGATGATGGGTTGCTAGAGTGACGTGTTTAAATCCTAGTTTATGCGCTGTTTCGTAAGGGGCTGATTTGGATTCACTTGTTTCATGCTATGGTTAGGTTTACCTTAATACTTTTGTTGTAGTTATGATGCTTGCAATAGAGGTTAATCATAAGTGGGATGCTTGTTCAAGTAAGAACAGCACCCAAGCACCGTCCACCCACATATCAAATTATCAAAGTACCGAACGCTAATCATATGAACGTGATGAAAACTAGCTTGACGATATTCCCATGTGTCCCTCGAGCGCTTTTCCTATTATAAGAGTTTGTTACGGCTTGTCCTTTGCTACAAAAAGGATTGGGCCACCTTGCTGCACCTTATTTACTTTTGTTACTTGTTGCCTTATAATTTATCTTATCACAAAACTATCTGTTACCACTTATTTCAGTATTTGCAGAGAATACCTTCATCGAAAACCGCTTATCATTTCCTTCGCTTCCTCGTTGGGTTCGATAATCTTACTTTATCGAAGGACTACGATACATCCCCTATACTTGTGGGTCATCAATTTCCTGTGCTCATATATTACAAAAATCATACGGAGTAGAATCTAAGTTTGTTTGCCATGCAATGTTGTAGAGCTATCATATGTCTCCGCTATTTATTTTTCAGCCACCGCTATCTCGCTATTTTTACAAAGGCACTAGTTCTCACACACACTTCACCCATAATCTCACTATTGTGTTTTTATGCAAGGGTATTTTAGAGTCTCTCTAGAGAAGCAAAAAGAAAGAGACAAGTCGTGCTAGCTTTCTCACGCTGCTAGGCACGGAACGTTACATTGTCAGAAGGGTGCAGTGTCGCCAGATGGAGATGGTAAACGAGCTTTGAGTTGATGACCTTGCTCGCAATGAACCACCATCCTGTGTGCTTGCTTTAACTTCATGTGTCATATGTGGTTGCATGTTCCATATGGTGTCTAGCTTGTATTCGAAAGGTCAAGTCGGTCTTTATTAAGATAAGGAAAGATATTTTTACATGAACCACCATCCCGTGAGCACCGTAAGACAAATAGTTAGTCGTAAGCACCGGCCGAGCCAAGGACAAGTCCAGCAAAGACATGCATCACCCGAAGCCAACTAAAAAGCCGCGATGGTGGCGTAAGCAGCCCGCCCCCACTGTGCTCTCGTGATCCTAGATGATCATGTTCACCACTCCACCGGATGTCTAGCTTGTATTTCTTCCAATTTGGTTAAATTGCATCCGCTAGTTTACACATTATACCTTTGAATATGACATGCCTTTCGCTTTTGGTACATACTAGTACATCCGTAGTATTAACCATGTTCTTACATCAAACTAATGTTCTTGTGTATCCTCATCAATCACTTATGACGAGGCAAAGGTGCAAGGGGACTACCTCATTTAAAGAATGCAAAGATCAGCCTCCCGAGATGATTCTCAAGAAACAAATGCTAGATGAAGATAGTGAACGAGCTCAGTAGTTGATTACAGCATTTCTACACTAGCATCGCAGGTGCTTGCTCTAACTTGGCAGCGTGATATGTAGTTGCATGTTGCATATGGTGTCTAGATTGTAATTCTTCCAACTGGTTAAACCGCATGTGCTAGTCTCGCTTAGCTTATACATTATACCAAGTTAATGTGACATGCCTTCATGTATTTAGTACATAGTACATCTGCCTACTAAGCATGTCCTTACATAAAACTATTGTTTTTTGTATCCCGATCAATCAATATGATGAGACACCTTTAGTATATGCAAGTATGATATTAGTTGCATCTTTCATATGATTTATAGCATCATACCGCTTCTAATTTGTTGAAATTCCATTTATGATGGGACGCTTTTAACTTGGCAGAGTCATATTGGTTGCATCTTTCATGTGGTGTCTAGCTTGCATTGCTTCTTATTTGCTGGAATGGTTTCGTTAGTTTACACAAACAGTTGTGAACATGCCATGCCATCCTGTTTTTCGTATATATTCCATCCTCGTATCATGTGTTTGCCTTTACATCAAAGTAGTGATTGTCAAGATCATGCATGAATGTGTTCAAGAGAGAATTTTATTGCTTTTTCTTGTCGGTTTTACTTGACAATTCAAAATCAATAAAGCGGAAGGAAGTTAGCAAGGCAATGGATAAAGGTGTTCTTCCGAACGGAGGGCCTCTACAGCTTCTACCCTCCACACCCCAAGATGATTTCCAAGACAACACATGCATAGACACTCAACAAACCTGTGTTTATGATGAGCATCGCCTCCTAGTGCAGCATCACCGTGCTTCCTCTAACTTGGCACTGTTATATGTGGTTGCATGTTATGTGTGATGTCTAGCTTGTATTGCTTCTAATTTTGTTGAATTCCATCTGCTTATTTTACACATTATACTTAAATAAGACACGGTTCCTGCTTTCTAGAACATACAATATCCGTCTATCACACCATGTTCTTACATCAAATTACTACTGTTGTGTAACCTGCAACAATCACTTATCATAAGACACGCTTGACTTTGGAGTGTGATATAGGTTACATCTCACATTCTTTTCTAGCTTGTACTACTAAATTTTTGAAATGGCACTTATGACGAGACAGTTTTAACTTGGTAGAGTGATATTCATTGCATCTTTCATATGGTGTCTAGCTTTCATTGCTTCTAATTTGTTGAAATGCCTTCTCCTTAGTTTACACATCATAAGCTGTGAATATGCAATGTTGTGAATATGCAATGGCACTAATGACTAGAGATCTCTAACATGGTAGTGTGATGTTGTTTGCATCTTGCATATGATTTATTTCTTGTACTGCTTCACATTTGTTTAAACGCCATTTATGATGAGACACTCGTTAACTTGGAAGAGCGATATTTGTAGCATCTTTCATATGGTGTCTACCTTCCATTGCATTGGTTATAATTTGGTGAAATGTCTTCTTCTTAGTTTACACATCATAGTTCTCGTTATCTCTTCCGTCTCCTTTTCATACATATTACATCCTCCTATCATGTGGTTGTCTAACATCAAAGTTCAGTTCATCTCAGATCACGCATCAATTTGTTCAAGAACTAAATTGTTATTCGCTTTTCTTGTCGGCTTGACTTAACATGGCACAGAGAAAGAGGAAGAAACACATAATGGCAGGGAATGAGAAGCGATGAACTCGCAGATTCTGCCGGTACTAATGGTGTAATAGAAGGTCAAAGTCCAAGGGAAAATTCTGCAAACACGGCATCCCATGCTACATGAGGTGCAAAAAGCCAAACAGAAACAAATAGCTGCCACCAAACAAGCAGAGACATCCCTAGTTCTTGCAACACCTACCACAAGATTACCAGCTACACGACTTACTCGTAAGGCCAATCGAGCTAGCAGATGTTCCCAAGCTCCCTTGCCACCTGACACTACTTCCCTGACACAAGACGAGTTGGCAATATCAGATGGACCTTGTGAGCTTCAACAGCAAGAAGGTAGTTGTTGGAGTCAAGTTACAGTTGCATGCTTTTTAAATGTAGTCTCACAGCTTTAATGTACACTAACACTTCCTATGTTCGTTGTTGGACTAGCACCTAGGCTAAGAGGAAAAAAAACATCGTGGATAATGCCGATAGGTTAACTAAATCTAGAGGAGGAAGAATGGAGATCCGCTTTGAGGCAGGTTTAAAAGGCCACGGATGCCACAGAGTCACTAAGTTAGTATCGAGGCAGCGGTTGACGTTAGGTTTCATGTAACGTATCCTCCCAACATGGATTCAAAGATAGGAATGACAAAGATGAAACCCAGTTCAACACCTTCCCCACCATTTATCCTGTAAGTATGGTTATGTATGGAAACTAGTAATATTGTCTTGCTCGTCCCATACTTTGTAGGTTGTCGATAATGAGACTCTATAATTTTCAATGAGATGAGGTTCAAGTTGATAACCAAGATGATGCAACCTGCATGCTTGCACCCATGTTTTCAAGTCTGCTCAGACAAGATCGGTATAACTTGAGGAAAACTCACTTTGAAGGCAAGGCTAACAAAGAACTTTCCCAAACATCTCCAAAGGGAAAATATATCGGATGAAGACCGGAGGGGCCTTATTAAACACCGGTCTGATCCAAGTATCGTGTACATTATATATGTGTGATCAGATCACATGTTGAAGTCCTATTTATGCATGTGCCACACAAATCTATCTTCTTGTAGGTGAACTGTTCAAAGAACAAGGCCAACTGCATAAAAGTGAAATTCCAATGCATTTACGTGATCTCGAGCTATATTGCACAATCGTGAGGCTCTTGTAATTAGCTGTTGTTTCACTTTTCGATGTACCATATTATCAAATATATATTGACTTGTTCGAAATGCAGGAAAGCCCGAAAGGACCAAAAAGTACCGAACCAAATGCTGTGGAAATCTTCAAGGACTGTCACACCAAGAAGAAGAAGGGCATGACTACACCAACCAAAGCCATTGTAAGTCCTTAATCCTCATGCCTTTTAACTACTACTTACTCGACTGTGCCTTGAACTGCATGGTTTGCAGCCAATGTCTATTACTCTTTTCAATTTTATACACAATTGTCTTAGTGTATCATTGCACCTTACAAGGTTTAAAAGAGAGGAGTGATGTTCCTTTGATCTTGACCCGTAATCTAGTTCCGCGGCTGACTTGCCCACACAATGTTACAATTGCCTCGCTTGTCTGTTTCGCTTGTTTTGTGATATGAATGATGTCATACTATGCTTACCGTATTATAAACTTCGCTCTTTATCCTTAGCCCTCAATACAATGTGAAGAAATAGAGAATACATTAGCGATGGTACATGGTCATATGTTTGGAACTTGGTTTTATTATGTACTTTGCAATAAAATACAACTAATATTTTACATGGGTTCACCGTAATAAGTTCTATATATAGACCAAAGCGATTTTGTTTGGTTTTGCTGCCTCCTTAATATCTTCTGTTCTAGTACTACTAATGCAAAACCTCAACTTTTCAGGGAGCTATGGAAAAATTGGTGGAACCGCCACCTTATGAAGGTGGCAAGGCAACTATAACCGCAATGTCAGCTCTGTCGTAGTGGGTCAAGACTGTCCATTAACAGTGCTAAAGGCACGCCTCGCAGTAATACGGGTTGGTTGTTAAGGCAATATTGTCCAAACTGCCTCATGATCAAGATATGCAAGCTCAAAGCAATGTTGTATCTCGCGCCCGCATACAAGTCCATTCCCTAACAGAGGCCCTTTGTGAAACAAGGAGATACATTGCTCAATGTCGCCAAGATATGCATGGTTTTGAAACCGACTATCAGCCATTTGCTATGTTGTTCAGAGCCGTGGGAAATGAAGGCGAGGGTTATGGTGCTCCATCGGACAATATAGCATGAAAGCGTAATACCAGGTCAAATGAACTGAGCTTCAACTTCGTGGTGCATTTATCTGCTAGACTGCTAAGTTTTATGCCAACCTTCCTTTTGTTATATAGTTGTAATTTGTTTTGGTGCGATAAAAATTTATTCTAACGCAGCCACCTAGTCAAGAAAAAACAAAGAAGCCATTTTTGTATAGTGTAGGTGTTCCCTATATTTGCATCGTATGCATCTTTGATGCCGAGTGGATGTAATCTGTAATCGCTTTAATAGCCTAGCGTTAGTTTTGGCCTTATTTATTTCCTAGTCTTTTTTCCCCGTTTGCTAGTGGCCACAACTACCATGGGCTATATATGGGCCGAGGATCCATGGGTCTCCTACGGTCGCCGATAAATGGGCATGTAATCGGTGGGCCCGGCCGTTGATAAATGGGCCTGTAATCGTGGGCCTCGGCCGCCGATAAATGGGCATGTAATCGGTGGGCCTCGGGTCCGTCGATAAATGGGCCTCGTAATCGGTGGGCCTCGACATCGATAAATGGGCTCAGAATCGTGGGCCTCGGGGTCATTTGATAAATGGGTTCATATGGGCCGAATCGGGCGACTTGGTATCGGCTGCAGACGGTAACGGGCCATTAACAGTAGGCTGATAACCCACAAGTATAGGGGATCGCAATAGCCGAGGGTAGAGTATTCAACCCAAATTTATTGATTCAACACAAGGAGCCAAAGAATATTCTCAAGTATTAGCAGCTGAGTTGTCAATTCAACCACACCTCGAAACTTAGTATCTGCAGCAAAGTGTTTAGTAGCAAAGTAATATGATAGTGGTGGTAACGGTCACAAAAGTAAAGACAGCAAAAGTAATGTTTTGGTATTTTGTAGTGATTGTAACAAAGAGCGCAGAAAAGTAAATAAGCGAGAACCAGATATGGGAAGCTCAGAGGCATCGGATCGTGATGGATAATTATGCCGGATGCGGTTCGTCATGTAATAATATAACATAGGGTGACACGTAACTAGCTCCAATTCATCAATGTAATGTAGGCATGTATTCAATATAGTCATACGTGCTTATGGAAAAGAACTTGCATGACATCTTTTGTCCTACCCTCCCGTGGCAGCGGGTCCTAATGGAAACTCAGGATATTAAGGCCTCCTTTTAATAGAGAACCGAACAAAGCATTAGCACATAGTGAATACATGAACTCCTCAAACTATGGTCATCACCGGGAGTGGTCCCGATTATTGTCACTTCGGGTTGCCGGATCATAACACGTAGTAGGTGACTATAGACTTGCAAGATAGGATCAAGAACTCACATATATTCATGAAAACATAATAGGTTCAGATCTGAAATCATGGCACTCGGCCCTAGTGACAAGCATTAAGCATAGCAAAGTCACAGCAACATCAATCTCGTAACATAGTGGATACTAGGATCAAACCCTAACAAAACTAACTCGATTACATGATAAATCTCATCCAACCCATCACCGCCCAGCAAGCTTCACGATGGAATTACTCACGACGGCGGTGAGCATCATGAAATTGGTGATGGAGGATGGTTGATGATGACGACGGCGATTAATCCCTCTCTCGGAGCCCCGAACGGACTCCAGATCAGCCTCCCGAGAGGTTTTAGGGCTTACGGCGGCTCCGATCGTAAAACGCGATGATTTCTTCTCTCTGATTTTTTTCTCCCCGAAGCCAATATATAGAGTTGGAGTTAGCCCGAAGGTGTCCAGGGGTCCACAGGTAGGGGGCGCCCTAGAGGGGGGCGCCCCACCTCGTGGGATGTGGTGGGCCCCGGTCTTCATCTTTGGCAGGATTTTTATTATTTTTTATAAGACATCCCGTGGAGTTTCAGTCATTCCGAGAACTTTATTTTCTCACATAAAACAACATCATGGCAATTCTGCTGAAAACAGCGCCATCCGGTTAGTTCCATTCAAATCATATGTTAGAGTCCAAAACAAGGGCAAAGTGTTTGAAAAGTAGATACGACGGAGACGATCAACTCCCCAAGCTTAAACCCTTGCTTGTCCTCAAGCAATTCAGTTGACAAACTGAAAGAGAAAAAGAAAACTTTACAAACTCGCTTGCTCTTGTTGTTGTACCTATGTCAAGCCAAGATTCAGTTTTTCAAAGAAAGATCATAACTAACCACATTTGCAATAACTCCTAGGTCTCATGTTTACTCATATCAATAACATAATCAGCTAGCAAGCCATAATAATAAATCTCGGATGACAACACTTTCTAAAATAATCATAATATGATATAACAAGATGGTATCTCGCTAGCCCTTTCTCGAGACCGCAGAAACATAAATGCAGAGCACCTTCAAAGATCAAGGACTGACTAGACATTGTAATTCATGGTAAAAGAGATCCATTCATAGTCATACCCAATATAAATTAATAATAATGAATGCAAATGACAGTTGTGCTTCCACTAGTGCTTTTAATAAGAAAGTGATGACTCAACATAAAAGTAAATAGATAAGCCCTTCAGAGGGAAGCAGTGGATTTGTAGAGGTGCCAGAGCTCGGTTTTGAAATAGAGATAAATTATATTTTGAGCGGCATACTTTCATTGTCAACATAACAACTAAGAGATGACGATATCTTCCATGCTAAACAAATTATAGGCGGTTCCCAAAGAATGGTAAAGTTTATACCCCTCCTCCACAAGCATCAATCCATGGCTTGCTCGAAACAACGAAAGTGCCTCCAACATTCAACGGGTCCTGTGGGGAGTTTTGTTTGCAATTATTTTGATTTAGTTTGCATAAAGCATGGGACTGGGCATCCCGTGACCAGCCATTTTTCGTGGAGGAGGAGCGGAGTCCACTCCTCTTGAGAATAACCCGCCTAACACGGAAGATAAGGGCAGCCCTAGTTGATATATGAGCTATTCGAGCATGCAAAACAGAATGTTTATTTGAAGGTTTAGAGTTTGGCACATACAAATTTACTTGGAACGACAGTGTAGATACCGCATATAGGAAGGTATGGTGGACTCATATGGAATAACTTTGGGGTTTATGATTGATGCACAAGCAGATTCCCGCTTAGTACAAGTGAAGGCTAGCAAAAGACCGAAGCGACCAACTAGAGAGCGCATAACAGTCATGAACATGCATTAAAATTAATAAACATTGAATACAAGCATGAGTAGGATATAATCCACCATGAACATAAATATCGGAAGGCTATGTTGATTTGTTTCAACTACATGCGTGAACATGTGCCAAGTCAAGTCACTTAAATCATTCAAAGGAGGATACCACCCCATCATACCACATCACAACCATTTTAATAGCATGTTGGCACGCAAGGTAAACCATTATAACTCATAGCTAATCAAGCATGTCACAAGCAACTATGATCTCTAATTGTCATTGCAATACATGTTTATTCATAATAAGTTGAATCAAGAACGATGAACTCATCATATTTACAAAACAAAAGAGGTCGAAGTTCATACCAGCTTTTCTCATCTCACCAATCCATCATATATCATCATAATTGCCTTTCACTTGCACGACCGAACGATGTGAATAATAATAAGAGTGCGCAGCATTGACTAAGCTGAATCATGAGCATTCAATAAACAGGAGAAGACAAGGCAATATGGGCTCTTGGTTAAATCAACAATAAAGCATATAAGAGCCACTTCAACAATTTAATCATGGTCTTCCTCATCGAATTTCAAAGAAAAGAAAAGAAATAAAAACTATTTACACGGAAAGCTCCCAACAAGCAAAAGAAGAACGGAAATATTTTGGGTTTTTTTTAATATTACTACTACATCAGGAAAAATAAACTACTACTATTTTTTTTCTTCAAGGTTTAATGTACACACAAGAAGAAAGCAGGAAAAGAAAATAAACTAGCATGGATATTACAATGAAAGAGTATGAGCACCCACATCTAGCAATGAGTGTGTGTGAACATAAATGTAATGTCGGTGAGAAATACGATTTCCCCAAGCTTAGGCTTTTGGCCTGTTGGTCTATTGCTGTGGATAGCCTCATGGATATTCCGTGAGGTGTAGCCGGGATCATATCATGATGCAGGCTATCGCCTCGAGCTGCAAAGCAGTGGCGCCGAGCCACCTCCGCCTTCTCTCTTGACTCATATGCCTCCTCTCCGGTAATAACATATCTTCCTTTTGCCTGAGAATCAAAGAAGGCAGGAGCAGGAAGAGTAATACAACATGCCGCTTGTTAAAGATTAGTCGACATCGAGAGGTGGTTCAGTCCTCTCAATAAACTGGTGGGAAACCATAGAGTCAAAATCTAAATAAGTAGGGGTAACTCCATATCACCCTCACGAATGTCTATCTCAAGAAAATTAGCTAAGCGGGTTGCATAAATTCCTCCAAAGAAATCTCCGTTATATCTATTATGATGCAACCTACGAGCTACAATGGCTCCCATATGATAAGATTGGTCTCCTAACACAAGACTCCCGAGAATGTTGAGATCAGGGACACACATGTGACATGCTTCATCCTTAGCATTTATGCATCTACCTATGAAGAGAGAAAAATAATGTATAGCAGGAAAGTGAATGCTCCTATAGTGGCTTGCGTTATATCTCTAGATTCCCCACAGCTTATACTAGCAAGAAAGTCTCTAAATTCAGATTTAGGGGATCTATGACACTACCCTAAGATGGAAGTTTGCAAGCAAAAGTGAAATCCTCTAAGTCCATGGTATTAGATTTGTCATAAATGTCAAACATGACTCAAGGAGAATTACGCTAAGATGAATACTCAAACCTCCTTACAAATGAACTTGTGAGATCATGATATCGGGGGCATTTGTCAGCCTCAAGTCCACAAGACCATGCTATGCAAATATGGATTAAATTCTTCTTTGATTCCCGCTTGATCCATAAATTTTCCAAGGCCATTCATGTGGCCTCACAAGAGCGCCTCTTGGTGGTTCCTCGTCAAGATCACGCATTGCAAGCCTGGACCTTGCTTCCTTGAAGAACCACCTTGGAACATCTTCCTAAACATATTGTTTCCTCTAAAATTTCTGAAATTTTTAGTAACTTCAAACAAAAGTGAACCAACTTCAATAAAATTGATAGCAACTACTCCTACAAGTGCCTAGAGCCTATATCAAGCATTAGAACTACTTGGAACCATATAAATTTGACATGCAAGCTCAAGAACATGGTCACCTATGCATCACAAATTTGCAAAGAATAAAGCACTAGAACAAAAACTAATTGGACCAATGGAGGAGTCACATACCAAGGAACAATCTCCCAAGCAGTTTTGTGAGAGGTGCTTGAGCAAGGAGATCAAAATCACAGCAAAAAGTGGCCTGGAACTCGTGCTTGAGTTGGTTTTTCGGTTTGTGGGAGGCAGAGAAGAAGATGGGTGCAGGATAGTGGAGGAGGGCCACCGTGGGCCCATGAGGCGGGGCGCGCTAAGGGGTAGGGCGCCTCCACCTCGTGGGCAGGTGGCTGCTCTCAGCGTGATTTTTGCACTATAAATCCTCAAATATTCCTAAAAAATCATATTAAATTGGCATGGCATTCTCGAGGACTTTTATTTTCGGGTATTTTATATTGCATAGATAAATCAGAAATGCATGTAAAATACTATTTTACTTTATTTCAACTAAATAACAGAAAATATAAAGAGGGTATAGAAGGTTGTGCTTCTAGTTTCATCCATCTCATGCTCATCAAAAGGAATCCACTAACAAGGTTGATCAGTCTTGTTAACAAACTCATTCCGATTAACATGGAACCGAGAAATTTCAATAACACTATAGTTACCTCAACGGGATATGGACATCCCCATAATAAGAATATCATATTTCTTCTTGACAAGAGGAAGAGGAAATTCAAAACCTCCAAATATAATCGATGGAATTTTTCCAATAGAGTTGATACTATGAACTTGAGGTTGTTTCTCGAAATGTACCATATGCTCATTACCATTAACATGAAAAGTGACATTGCCTTTGTTGCAATCAATAACAGCCCTGCAGTATTAAGGAAAGGTCTTCCAAGAATAATAGACATACTATCATCCTGGAATATCAAGAATAACAAAGTCCGTTAAAATAGTAACGCTTGCAACCACAACAGGCACATCCTCACAAATACTAACAGTGTATAGCAGTTGATTTATCATCCATTTATAAAGATATTTCAAAGGTGTCAACTTATTCAAGTCAAGTCTACGATATAAAGAGAGAGGCATAACACTAACACCGCTCCAAGATCACATAAAGAAGTTTTAACATAATTTCTCTTAATGGAGCATGGTATAGTAGGTACTCCCGGATCTCCAAGTTTCTTTGGTATTCCACCCTTAAAAGTATAATTAGCAAGCATGGTGGAAATTTCAGCTCCGTATCTTTCTTTATTGGTAACAATATCTTCATATATTTAGCATAAGGATTCATTTTGAGCATATCACCAATCGATACGCAAAAAGATGGGTCTAATCATTTCAGCAAAGCGCCAAAATCCTCATCATCCTTTTCTTGATGGTTTCGAGGAAAAGGCATGGGTTTCTCGAACCCATGGTTCCCTTTCTTTACCATGTTTCTAGCAACAAAGTCTCTTTATCATAACGTTGATTCTTTGATTGTGGGTTATCAAGATCAACAAAGAGGTTCAACTTCTACATCATTATCATTACTAGGTTGAGCATCATCATGAACATCATCATTAACATTTTCACTAGGTTCATGTTCATTACCAGATTGTGTTTCAAAGATCGTATATAGAGATATCATTTGGATTCTCGTGGTTCAGCAATAGGTTCACTAGAAGTTTGCAAAGTCCTATCATTTTTCTTTTTCTTCCTTTAGAAGAACTAGGTACATCAATATTATTTCTCCGAGAATCTTGCTCGATTCTCTTAGGGTGGCCTTCAGATACAAAGGTTCCTGAGTCATTCTACCAGTTCTAGTAGCCACTCTAACAGGATAATCATTTTTCTTACTATTCATTTCATCAAGCACTTCTTTCTGAGCTTTAAGTACTTGTTCTACTTGAGTGGTAACCATAAAAGCATGTTTGCTAACAAGTTTAAGTTCACCTCTAATATTAGCCATATAATCACCCAAGCGCTTAATCATATAAGCATCTTGTTTTAATTGTTCACCAAAATAAGCATTAAAGTCATCTTGCTTAAATATAAAGTTATCAAACTCGTCCAAGCACTGACTAGCAATTTTAGTAGGAGGGACTTCAGATTTATCATATCTGTAGAGAGAATTTACCTTTACTACCTGTGTCGGGTTATCAAGATCAGGAGGTTCTTCAATAAGTAATGGATTGAGATCATATGTTTCTTCAACAAAGTGTAGATTAAGACCATGTATTTCTTCAATAGGAGGTAAATTTAACATCTTTAGCTTTAATACCTTTTTCTTTCATAGATTTCTTTTGCTCTTGCATATCTTCAGATGAGAAATAGAACACCTCTCTTCTTCGGAGTTGGTTTAGGAATAGGCTCAGTAATTGGCTCTAGGGCTAGCTCAGGAGGTGCCCAATTATTTTCATTTGTCAACATATTATTCAATAGAATTTCAGCTTCATCCGTGTTCTTTCCTCAAAAGAGAACCAACACAACTATCCGTAATCTCTAGAAGCATCGGTTAGTCCATTATAAAAGATATCAAGTATTTCAGGTTTCTTAAGAGGATGATCAGCAAAGCATTATAATTATGAGAAGCCTCCCAAGCTTGTGGGAGACTCTCTTTAATTTGCACAAGTTGTATATTTCCCTCAAAGCAGCTTGTTTCTTATGAGCAGGGAAATATTTAGCAGAGAAGTAATAAATCATATCCCGGGACTACGCACACAACCAGGATCAAGAGAATTAAACCATATCTTAGCATCACCCTTTAATGAGAACGGAAATATTTTGAGTATATAAAAGTAGCACGATCTCTCATCATTAGTAAACAGGTGGCTATATCATTTAACTTAGTAAGATGTGCCACAACAGTTTCAGATTCATAGCCATAAAAAGGACAGATTCAACCAAAGTAATTATATCCGGATCAACAGAAAATTCATAATCCTTATCAGAACACACATAGGTGAAGTAGCAAAAGCAGGTCGGTTTCATTCTCATCTCTAAGAGATTCTTTGTTCCATTTAACTAATAACCTCTTGAGCTCATATCTATCTTTACAAGCAAAAATAGCTACAGAAGATTCCATATCAAAACATAACCTCGTGAATAGCAGTGCATATTTTCATCATCACTTTCATCATCGTATTCAGATTCAATAATTTCTCTCTCCCAACCTCAGCAATTTGTTCATCTAGAAATTCACCAAGGGCAAGGCAGAGTATCAAGCATAGAAGTAGTTTCATCATAAGTATCATGCATAGCGTAAGTGGCATCATCAATAACATGCATATATCGGAATGAATAGCGTACAGGTTTAGGTGTCGCTAGCTTACTCATAATGTAAGGTGAATCAAGTGCGAGCTAGATGGTAGTTCCTTACCTCCCTCGTAGTTGAGGGATAAATTTTGTCTTAGCGCCTTTCAAGTTCTTCATAGTGTCCAGCAGATATAAATCCCAAGTGACTCAAAGAATAGAGCTATGCTCCCCAAGCAACGGCGCCAAAAATTAGTCTTGATAACCCACAAGTATAGGGGATCGCAATGCTTTCGAGGGTAGAGTATTCAACCCAAATTTATTGATTCGACACAAGGGGAGCCAAAGAATATTCTCAAGTATTAGCAGCTAGAGTTGTCAATTCAACCACACCGAAACTTAGTATCCGCAGCAAAGTGTTTAGTAGCAAAGTAATATGATAGTGGTGGTAACGGTAATAAAAGTAAAGACAACAAAAGTAATGTTTTGGTATTTTGTAGTGATTGTAATAAAGAGCGTTAAACGTAAATAAGCGAGAACCAAGATATGGAAAGCTCAGAGGCACCGGATCGTGATGGATAATTATGCCGGATGCGGTTCGTCATGTAACAATATAACATAGGTGACATGTAACTAGCTCCAATTCATCAATGTAATGTAGGCATGTATTCCAATATAGTCATACGTGCTTATGGAAAAGAACTTGCATGACATCTTTGTCCTATCCTCCCGTGGCAGCAGGGTCCTAATGGAAACTAAGGATATTAAGGCCTCCTTTAATAGAGAACCGAACAAAGCATTAGCACATAGTGAATACATGAACTCCTCAAACTATGGTCATCACCGGAGTGGTCCCGATTATTGTCACTTCGGGTTGCCGGATCATAACACATAGTAGGTGACTATAGACTTGCAAGATAGGATCAAGAACTCACATATATTCATGAAAACATAATAGGTTCAGATCTGAAATCATGGCCTGGCCCTAGTGACAAGCATTAAGCATAGCAAAGTCATAGCAACATCAATCTCGTAACATAGTGGATACTAAGGATCAAACCCTAACAAAACTAACTCGACACATGATAAATCTCATCCAACCCATCACCGCCCAAAGAAGCTTCACGATGGAATTACTCACGCACGCGGTGAGCATCATGAAATTGGTGATGGAGGATGGTTGATGATGACGACGGCGACGATCCTCTCTCCGAGCCCCGAACGGACTCCAGATCAGCCTCCCGAGAGGTTTTAGGGCTTGGCGGCGGCTCAGATCGTAAAATGCGATGATTTCTTCTCTATGATTTTTTTCTCCTCGAAAGCCAATATATAGAGTTGGAGTTGGCGCCGAAGGTGTCCAGGGGCCCACGAGGTAGGGCGGTTCTAGAGGGGGGGCCCCACCCTCTTGGACAGTGTGGGCCCCTCTGTCTTCATCTTTACAGGATTTTTATTATTTTTATAAGACATCCCATGGAGTTTCTGTGTCATTCGAACTTTTGTTTTCTCGCACATAAAACAACATCATGGCAATTCTCACGAAAACAGCGCAATCTGAGTTAGTTCCATTCAAATCATACAAGTTAGAGTCCAAAACAAGGGCAAAAGTGTTTGGAAAAGTAGATACGACAGAGACGTATCACAGTGTCAGAGGATCAGAAGGCTTAATTTCGCCACAGCATAACGGGTCGTTAATGGGCCGTAATATAGGACTTCGGCCGAGACGGCACAACGGGTTAATGTGCGTAAACGGGCCAATCCTGCCATAATGGTCAATTTGCCCATTAGGGTAACAGCCAAGAACGGGTCGACTTTTGCCATGGGGTCAATTTGGCCCATTAGGGAACATGCCAAGAACGGGCCGAAAAGTAATCGAGGGCTGAAAAGGAGCCCAAGAACGATAACAATAATAGGCCAAAGTTAGCACGGAGTGGAAACGCCCATGTAAATCACGGGCCGTTAACGGCACAAAGAAAATTACTGCTCATTATGGGCTAGAGTCACCGTGGCCCTGAAGGGTCGAAGATACAAGGCCTCATATGGGCCGAAGACATCGTGGGCCATACATGGGCCGAAGTGAAATGGGCTGGTAGATATTTGACGGCCCACATGACGTTGTTGGGCCGATTTTAGGGCCTAACGGGCCGTGAAATGGGCTATTTGGCGAAGAGATCGTTAGTCATGCTTTATGGCCAGCCTGTTAACTTTGACCAAGTCAAACGGGCCGCCTTTTGTAAGCTAAATGGGCCAGGGCAGAGCCGTGGCACGGTAGACATATCATAGGCGCCTCATTCCACCCAATCGACAGCTTGCCACGTGTTTCATCCGCCAATAAGAATTTTACACGCGGAAATTTCCATTGGTCGGGCTGTTAACGGTTATTTGATCCGTAACCCGACCCGATAGCTTAACGGCGTTCGCTACGTGGATGCCACGGTCGGTCACCCTTGACGAAAGCACTTCACGACATGATTTATCGGCTTATGGAAGTGGACACTTCCGATGATAATTTTGGTAATGTCATGGAACACTTTCACGACAAAAGACATGTATGACTATCTTGATTCTGCGCATAAAATCGCTATGGATGTAGATGCATGATAAAAAACGCGACTACCATCGTGACAAACACGATCATCGCTGAAGTGTATTTTTTGTAGTGAGGGACAGGAGGCAGGCCACTTACCCGCACTAAGCTGGGAAGAAGTGAGTTTCTCCCGCCAACGTCTGCCGCCGGATGGAGCCACCGCCACAAGTTCGCCTCCCTTCCTCCGCGCGCGTGGGTCGGTGTTAGGTGCCCTTGCCGGGACGCCTGGGCGACGTGGTCGATGGGGGCGTGTGTGTTGGGGTGGCCCTCGCTGGCTCCTCCGCCGCCTTCCTCCCGCAAACCCGCAAGGTCAAGACCAAGAAGTCGTGGCCCCAACGCCCATCGATGAAGAGTAAGCAATGAACTCACGCTGGGGCTGAAGGGGCTGCCGAGGCTATTGTCCGGCTGATCTCCACAACACCGGCGGCGCGAGTGCTCGGGCTGGGCTTGTTGCCGGGTCGGCTCCCTTCTTTTCGCCTCCGGGCCAGCGCCTCTGTCCCCGAGAAGACAAGATTAAGTTAAGGAAATATAAGCACAAAGTGGGGGGTCGGGATGATAGGGGCGGCGTTTACTCATCCTCCACCTCTTCCTCCGCTGGCTTCTCTCTCTTTGGGCTGAAGGACCCGAGATCGAACTCGGCCTCCGGGCCGTCCAAGGAGGAAGAGAAGGGGATGGCATCCTGCACCGCTTGATGAGGAAGAGGCGGCGGCGCGATTTTCATTGCCGCAGCCTCGCTCGCGTGTGGATCGCCCTGGGCCTCGCAGTCAGCCGCATGGTCCTCGCTGGGCCGGACTGCTCGCAAGAGCTAGCCCGCCGCAGAACGCTGCCTCCCGGGGCCGAGGAGTCATCTCGCTGTCTCCCCGGCCGCCGACTTTCGACCACGCCTTCAACAAGGGGAGCTCTGCCGCGCGCCACCGCTTCCTCGCATACCCCGCCCACTGGCGAAGTTCTTCTTCTTCCGCGCCGCGGTCGGCCTTTGTCCTCCACGGTGCCGACGCTGCCGCCTCCGGGCAGTGTTGCTCTTCCGCTCGGGCGGCAATGTATGCCGCCTCCTTGGTGGTGTCGCTGATAAGCAGCTGCTCGTCGGACGATCTCTCGACAAGTTGTCGAGAAGGCCTCGCACTGCTCCATTTCCGCTTGCCCCAGCCTAGATCGAGGCCATGCGCTGCTCAAATCCTGCATCATGGCGTTGATGGCGGTTTACAAGAGTTGTTGCTCAACGGGACCACTCCCGCTAGCAACCCAAACAGAGACCCACCGACCGGGCGGCCTTTACGCTCTTCCTCGACTTACCGGCCTCGCCCACCTTGAGCTGGAAGAGCTTCGCAGAAATGAGCGGCCCCAACACCGTGAAATTGTGTTTCGTGCCGGGCGAAGTTTCATGATGTCACCTGCCCTCAGAGTCCTGTGGCGGCCGCCTTTGTTGTGCAAAGGGGCAATCCGCGACGGATGAAGTCGGCCCCAATCATCTCGAGGGTGAGCCCGCCACGTGAGGTGATGGATCCCGTGGTGGCTACCGTGAGCTTCTTATCGCTGGTGTCGAGGTCGCCCAAGATTTTGCGGCGGACCGCGGACCTCATGAACCCGCAAACTCCCGTGGATCCTCTCTCTCATCCAGACCACCGCCCTCGCCACTGGCCCCACCTCTCCTTCTCGGCGCCCGGTACATGCCCTCTCCCGGTCCTGGATCCAGTGATGCAGCAGAGATGGCGCCCTGGCTGGATGCGGGGTAAAAGTAGTGGTGAAGAGCCGCAGAGCTGGGAGCACTCAAAGCCCTCGCAGATGGGCGAAGAAGGCCATGCATGCCACGGCATTCGCGGCGGAAATCCAAGGTGGAAGCCGAGGTGTGCATGATGTCATTGAAGAAATCAGAGAAAGGGGCAGAGCCCGCAAGAGAAGTAATCGACGGAAGAAGGGGTACCGATTTGGACCGGCTTGGCGGTCGGAGGGGACGAGTATGCGTGCAGGGGTGCCCCGACGCCTCCCAGCCCATGGCCTGAAGTAATCCCTAAGGGTGATCAGGCCGACCGTGGAGGAGAAGAGGCCCACTGCTGTCCGCAATGCCGCCAACTCATTCTCCGCGCCTCCTTCCTCCATCATCTTTAGCCGCCTCCCTTGCCCTTGCCTGCCTTGGGCGCCATGGCAAAGAGTGAAGGAAATATGCCCTAGAGGCAATAATAAAGTTATTATCTATTTCCTTATATCATGATAAATGTTTATTATTCATGCTAGAATTGTATTAACCTGAAACATAATACATGTGTGAATACATAAACAAACAAGATGTCACTAGTATGCCTCTACTTGACTAGCTCATAATCAAGATGGTTATGTTTCCAACCATAGACATGAGTTGTCATTTGATTAACGGATCACATCATTAGGAGAATGATGTGATTGACTTGACCCATTCCGTTAGCTTAGCACTTGATCGCTTAGTATGTTGCTATTGCTTTCTTCATGACTTATACAAAGTTCCTGCAACTATGAGATTATGCAACTCCCGCTAATCGGAGGAACACTTTGTGTGCTACCAAACGTCACAACGTGAATCGGGTGATTATAAAGGTACTCTGTGTGTCTCCAAAAGTATATGTTGAGTTGGCATAATTGAGATTAGGTTTTGTCACTCCGATTGCTCGGAGAGGTATCTCTCAGCCTTCGGTAATACTCATCACCTAAGCCTTGCAAGCATTGTAACTAATGAGTTAGTTATGAAATGATGTATTAACTAATCCAGTAAAGAGACTCTGCTCGGTAACGTAGATTGAACTAGGTATTGGATACCGACGATCAATCTTGGGCAAGTAACATACCGATGACAAAGGGAACAACGATGTTGTTATGCTGTTTGACCGATAAAGATCTTGAGAAAATGTAGGAACCAACATGAACATCCAGGTTCCGCTATTGGTTATTGATCGAGAATAGTTCTAGGTCATGTCTATATAGTTCTCGAACCCGAGGGTCCGCACGCTTAATGTTACGATGACAGTTTATTATGAGTTTATAAGTTTTGATGTACCGAAGTTTGTTCGAGTCCTGATGTGATCACGGACATGACGAGGATACTCAAATGGCCGAGACATAAAGATCGATATATTGAAGCCTCATGTTTGACTTCGGAAAGGTTCCGTGAAATCGATTTTACCGAACACCGGGTTACCGAACCTCCCGTGAAATGGATTTTACCGAAGAGGAGGGCTGCTGTGGCAGGTCATGCTCTCCCCCTAGTCCCGAATAGGACAGGAGGGGGGGCGGCGCCTTCCTCTCTCCCCTCCCCCAAGTCCTAATCCAACCAGGAAAGGGGGGAGTCCCACTCTGTGGAGAGGACTCCTCCCGCCGCCTCCTAGGGCCGGCCGCACCCCCTGCTCCTTCTATACGCGTGGGGCACCCATGACACACAAGTTGATCTACTGGATCGTTCTTTAGCCGTAGTATGTGCCCTCCACCATATTCCACTTCGTCATATCGCTATGAGCTTAGGGCGAAGCCTCCGCGCCGTAAAGTCATATCGTCGCTGAGCTTAGGCGGCCTCCGCTGGTAGAGCATCATCATCGCCACCACGCCGTCAGGCCGATTTAAACTCATCCCCGACGCTTGGTCGGATCGGAGCCCGGGATCGCCATCGAAGCTGAACGGTGTTGAACTCAGGAGGTCGCGACGCTCAAGACTTGGATCGGTCGGATCGTGAAGACGTATCGACCACATCAATCACAAGCTGTTATAACGCCCGCTTATGGTCTACGAGGGTACGCGGACATACACTCTCCTCTCGCTGATATGCCATCACCATGATCTTGCGCAAAGTGAGAGGAAATTTTTAAATTACTACGCTCCCCCAACAAAGAGGGGGGATGAAGAGTCGAGGCAGAGCGCGGCATGCGCGTAGAGGCAAGAGCTTGAAGAAGAAGAAGAGAGGAACTGCAGCTCCGAGATTGGAAAAGGCACAGAGGGTAAATGAGCAGTGCCCTCGCGGTTTTCCTTTAATCGGGAAGACGCGACAGCTTTCTTTACTATTCACCACGACGGACGCAAGCGTGTCGCAAGTTTATCCACGCACGCCCACCCCCACGCCACGCATTCAACGCTGGGTCGAGGGAAGCGT
>JAHIAM010002346.1:0-86006 GCA_021605205.1 Aegilops longissima | reverse complement strand
CGGCTTCCTCCGGCGAAGGCTCGGGGATATCGAGAACCGGCGCGAAGGGGAACGACGAGCTGCGGAGGCTGATTGCGCAAAGCCTCCGCCTCCCTCTCTGCGGCCGCGGCTTCCGCCTGTGCCTTGGCTGCCGCATCGGCTTGCGCCTCGGCCGACTTCTCCGCCGCCTCCTGGATGGCCCTCCGCTCCGCCGCTTACCGTTCCTCCCGAGCCCCCTGCGCGTTCTGCTCCGTTGCCTCCATGAGGTCAGAGCAGGGGTCCACTCGGCGAGAGCTCGAAGATCCTCCCGTCGGCCCGACTATGGAGGCGGCGTCAACCGCTCAAGGGAAAGCGGCGCCCTATTCAACAAACCAAGAAGACGGCTCAGATGAGCCTCAACCAAAAAAGGCAACAAAAGTACAAGACACACAACACTTACGCCGAAACTGCTTGTGGCTGCTTCACCACCTTGCGGAAGCGGGCCGCTTTCGCAGCCGCCTCGTCTCGCTTGGTCGCCGCCATGGAGCTCTTGGGTTTCTTCGGCCGGCTGCCGAAGAGACCCGGCGCGGCCCGACGCTTCTGCGCGCCGCCCCGAGCAGTTGGCACGGCGGAAGGTCCCGCGCCTTGGCGACCGGCCGCCGGCTGGCGGCGTGGGATGGCCTCGGCTTCGTCATCCTCTGGCCAGTCCCTGAAGCTGTCCGTAAGGTCGGGGCCGCCTGCCTCTCCGCCAGTTGCGAATACGGCGTCGTCCATGGCGGCCGCCCCCAGATCCGGGTCGTCGGGTTCATCCACGGTGCGGTCGTCCGAAAACTGGTGCTCCGGTCCTGCGGCTCCGGGCGCCGGTCGAAGAAGAGGGCTCTGCTCAAATACAAAGCCGACTAGTCAAGTGTAACGCCCCGGATTCGACGCGCCAGGTGTCCGTCAGTTATTCGCCGTCTTTGCCATGTCATGTGCTTGCGTGTTGCACTTTGCCATGTCATCATCTGCATTTCATATCATGCCATCATGTGCATTTCATTTTGCATGCGTGTTCGTCTCATGCATCCGAGCATTTTCCCCGTTGTCCGTTTTGCAATCCGGCACTCCTATGTCCCCCGGCGCTCCCTTTTACCTCTTTTCGTGTGCGGGTGTTAAACATTCTCGGAATGGACGAGGTTTGCAGCGGCCTTGGTATAGCACCGTGAACCGCCTGTCAAGTTCGTGCCATTTGGAGGTCGTTTGGTACTCAGCAGTTAACGGGTAACCGCAAAGGCCTATTTTGTCTTGTAGCCCAACACCCTTCAAAGTGGCCCAAAACCCAGCAAACTCCCCTCCATGCTCTCGGTCGTTCGATCACGATCGTGTGGGCGAAAACCGCTCCTCATTTGGAGTCTCCTAGCTCCCTCTACCTATAAATATGTGCCTTCCGTCCAAATTCGCGGATGAAAATCCCCCTAACCCTAGCTTCTTCCTCCTCCCGCCGACGGACACGTCCACCCGCCACCCGGACGTGTCCGCCCGTCCCCGCGCCGCCGCTCCCCGTGCCTATCCGGAGCCGCCACATGGCGCTCCGCCGCTATCGCCGCCCGCGCCCCGCGCCCCATCGCGAGCCCGTGCGAACCCGCCGCATCGCCGCCGCCTCGCGAGCAGCGTGCCGCCCGCCACCGCCACCAGCGCCGCCGCCCGGAATGCGCTCTGCCGTCCGGCCGCCGCCCGCCGCCGTCCTCCTCTGCCCGCGCCGCGCGCCATCACGCCCTCGCGGCGGCCGCCGCCGCCCGCATTGCGCCTCCCGCCACGCGCCCGGCTTGTCTCCGCCAGCGCCTCCCGGCGGAGCCGCCGCCCGCGCCGCCTCGGCTGGCAGTGCCCGCAGCTCCTCCGCCCGGCCCCGTCGCCTCCTCCGCCTCCCCTCGCCGGGATCCGGCCTGATCCGGCGAGATCCGGCCCGGATCCGCCCCCCGGCATCGTCCCCGTCATCGTCCCGGAGTATTTTGACATTTTCATACCATGTTCATTGCATTGTATCTCTGCACCCGTAGGTCCGTTTTGTGCGTGTAATATGTCAAATTGTTCGCCTCGACGAGTACATCATTTCATCTCATTGCATCATTTTCATTTGAGCTCATCTTGATGCCCGAAATGCTGTTGGAAGAGGGCTATGTGATGTTAGTTTCAGATTCTTATCAGAACATGCAGTTTTGTCATTTTTGCCATGATTGATGTGTGCACCCTATGAACTTGAGTCCTACATGTGTTTTGTAATATTCCATGCCATCTTTAAAGGGGTGTATTCCATGTATTTTTGTGATCTCTGTGGTGACCAGCACAAGCATGCAAACTAGGCTTCATGATGTTGCTGATTTCAGCCCCTGTTCTGCTGATATTTTTATGCCATGTAAACTTGATGCTACAGAGAGATCCATGCTTATTTTGAGATACTTCAGTAAGGATGTTTTGAACATATGGTTATTCTCTATCCATCCATGCCCTTTTTTGCAATTATAGAGTGCCATAGCTTGAGTCAATCGAGCTCTACTTTTGCTATAAAATGTTTCCTGGCAGATTGTTTGCATGTTATTCAATTTTGCCAAGGTTGTTGTTAGTGATCCATGCACCCTATGAACTTGCTATTGCCATTCTTAGCTTCATAAACATGTATTCTTACTGTGAGTTGCCTTGCCATGTCATGTATTGCTCTGTGGTGAGTGATTCAAGCTCACCAACATGCCTACTTATTGTTGTTCCTGCCATGTATGAATCTGTAATATAACTTGCCATGTTTACATGGGTGCCATCATATCTTCTGGTCCCTTTTGGCTCATGGTCACTAAAGGACTTCTGTTCTATGAATTTAGTAGTATCGTGACATGCATTTTGTTTACCATGATAAGTTCTTGTAGCATGTTGTTTGATAGCTCTAAACATTGCAACCTGATGTTATTTCCTAATAAGTCTGAAACTGTTATTATTTGCAATCTTGCCATGTGTTTTTGAGCATGTTCTAGTGATTTCTGGAGATAGTTCAGTGTTCATGTTTTGTCATGCATTACCTGTAGATCATGCCCATGCCTTTTGTTTTCATATTGAGGTGCTGTAGCATATTGTTTTGGTGCTTGCAATATGCCTAGTTGCTGTTTTGAACAGGTTGTTGCTATAACTTGTATAGGGTGTATGTGTTGAACCGTTGCTCCGTTTTAGTGTGCTTTATATGAAACTTGCTTAGAATTGCATGTAGCTTCATATTATCATGTTGCGTCCTTGTTTTGAGGTGTTTGCTTGATGTTTGTATGCATTTTGCATTAATGCCATGTTTAACTTGTTTTGCTCATATCTTCTAGGCCGTAGCTCCGAATCTAATGAACTTTATATGTAACTTGACTAGAATTTCGTGTAGATCATCGTGGTGCATCTTAACTTGCTGTTTAACAACTTGAACATAAGGTTTATTCAGATCTGGACCAATTTCGGAATATGCATATGAGGACTTACCGGAATTGTTATATGTTGTTCCCGGACTCATTTAAACTTGCTTTGATGTGTTGCTCTTGTTTGCATCATCTCTTGCCATGAGTAGCTCTATTTAGCCTTGTCATGCATCATGCTTGTTGTGCATCATGCCTTGTTCATGTGTGGTGTGTTTACCATGTTGTGTGCTTCTTCTTGTTAGTTCCTGTTTCGTTGCGATCGTGAGGATTCGTTCGTCTACGCTTGGTTTGGCTTCATCTTCTTCATGGACTCGTTCTTCTTCCTAGCGGGATTTCAGGCAAGATGACCGTCACCTTGGATCTCATTACTATCATTGCTATGCTAGTTGCTTCGTTCTTTCGCTATGCTGCGCTACCTATCACTTGATGCTCAAGCCATCCCAAATTGCCATGAACCTCTAACCTTTGTCACCCTTCTTAGCAAACCGTTGTTTGGCTATGTTACCGCTTTGCTCAGCCCTCTTATAGCGTTGTTAGTTGCAGGTGAAGATGAAGTTTGTTCCTTGTTGGAACATGGAGATGTTGTTCCTTGTTGGAGCATGTTTACTTGTTGGGATATCACAATATATCTTATTTAATTAATGCATCTATATACTTGGTAAAGGGTGGAAGGCTCGGCCTTATGCCTGGTGTTTTGTTCCACTCTTGCCGCCCTAGTTTCCGTCATATCGGTATTATGTTCCCGGATTTTGCGTCCCTAACGCGGTCGGGTGATTTATGGGACCCCTTGACAGTTCGCTTTGAATAAGACTCCTCCAGCAAGGCCCAACCTTGGTTTTACCATTTGCCTCACCACCACCTATATTTCCCTTGGGAGTAATTAACCCAAGGGTCATCTTTATTAGCCCCGGGCCAATGCTTGTCTAAGTGTTGGCCCGAACCGAGTAGATCTGCAGGGGCCCCTCGGGAAACTTCGAGGTCTGGTTTTACTCGTAGGATGTCTCATCCGGTGTTGCCACGAGCGAGATATGTGCAGCTCCTATCGGGATTGTCGGTAGCATCGGGCGGCTTTGCTGGTCTTGTTTTATTCTGTCGAAATGTCTTGTAGCAGGATTCGAGAGACTGATCGGGTCTTCCGGGGAGAAGAATATCCTTCGTTGATCGCGAGAGCTTATCATGGGCTAAGTTGGGACACCCCTGCAGGGTATAAACTTTCGAGAGCCGTGCCCACGGTTATGTGGCAGATGGGAATTTGTTAATATCCGGTTGTAGTAAACTTGAAGCAAACTCTTCTAAAATACACCAATCGTAATGCGTAACCGTGAGTGTCTCTTTTCGGGGTTGATCGAGAGAGAACACGGTTTTACGGGTTATGTCGGCGTAAGTAGGAGTTCAGGATCACTTCTTGATCATTACTAGTTGACGACTGTTCCTTTGTTTCTCTTCTCGCTCTCATTTGCGTAAGTTAGCCACCATACATGCTTAGTCGCTGCTGCAACCTCACCACTTTACCCCTTCCTTTCCCATTAAGCTTTGCTAGTCTTGATACCCATGGTAATGGGATTGCTGAGTCCTCGTGGCTCTGATTACTACAACAATAGTTGCGGTACAGGTTAGCGATGATCATGACATGAGATTGATGTTTGCTTGTATTGGAGTTCTTCTTCGCTTCTTCTTGATCGGGGATAGGTTCGGTCGGCAGCCTGGGCTAGCAGGTGGATATTGTTTGAGTTTCTGTTTATGATTTATCCGTAGCCGGATGTTGATCTTGTATGTTGTATTGTTGTATTCATGTGACATTGTATGTCTTGGTTGTATCCCTATGTATTATGTAATGTTGATGTAATGATATCCACCTTGCAAAAGCGTTTCAATATGCGGGTCTATCCTTGGTGGGACCTTCGAGTTCCTTTTGGATAGGGTCGCATATTGGGCGTGACAAGTTGTTATCAGAGCCTCGACCGACCTTAGGAGCCCCCTTGATTGATCGTGTAGTTTGGTCGTTGTTGAGTCTAGAAGAAAACTGTTTTCTGAGTCTAGTTATATCGGAGAGTAGGAATTCTTTTTACTCCTCGGCCCCTCGTCGCTCTGGTGAGGAATCTTGACGTAGGTGTTTTGAATTACTCCTCTTCCCCTTCAAATTTTTTCTTTAGGATCACGCAGTTGGTTTTTCGATCGTTGGGTCTCGGCTCTTTTGATCCGGTGCATTTCACGTCAAGTTGACTCGAGCCTCTTCATATTTGAGTTCAATCCTAAGTTGTTTTCATTTCCCACCCGCCCACCCTTCTTCCTCGCGGAACCGGAGTCCGTAATCGAGTATCCGTCCTACTCGTGCGAATTCGTTGCATTCTTCCCTTAATCATTTCAACCGGAGCTTTTCTCTTCAAGTTATTCGTCGATTCCCCGTTCCATGTTGTCTTTGTTTTTCCCGCCCTCCCACCCTCTTCTTCCTGGAGTCTGAGTCTTTTTCGAGCATCAATTTCATTCGTACGGAGTCTCTTCAGTCTTCCCTCAATTGTTTCAACCGGTGAATTCTCGTCTCGTTCGTCATTCTTCATCCTTTTTCTTTTTCCGGTGGATCCAATTCAAGTTTTTCGTTGTCGATCGTATTCTTTCCCTCAGCTCAAATATCTCCCTTTGCTCGTTCGCCTCTCGCCAATTTATCCTTCCGGAGTGTTCAACACATCTCAGGAGATTCTTCTATGTTCGAATTAATTCGAGGTTATCACCTCATTCTAATATTTCAGTTCTTCCGGTGCATCATCTATCTGTTCAACATCCCTCTCCAACGGTGTTTTCTTTTAGTGAGCCCTAACCCACAGGTCTTTTCCCAGGATCTTACCTGACTCTTCTAATTATTCCGGAGTTATTCTCAAGTTCTTTTTGAAGTTTGACGTAAGAATGAATTTCATCAGTCAGACGCCTTCCCAAGATCTCCTTCAGATTCTTTTCATTATTGGCTCAACCCTTCCTCTTTTGCATTCTTCCAGAGTACCTCAATAATTTTGGTGGTGTTTCTCGTCGTCATTTGAAGACCGAAGAAGAGTTTCCTCTAAATCTTGCCCGTTCCAAAGAAGATTCGTGGTTCTAGCTTCATGCTATCCTCTCGAATTATTCCGTTTGTCAGATATTCTTTCCTTACCCATCCGGAGTATATCAGGAGTTGTTTTTCCATTTCTTTCACCGGTGGCCATCATTTCAGTTACCGTTATCCAATTATCCCGGTGCTTCGTTCAAGTGTCTTTAATCAGCTCATGATCTCTTTGTTCTTTTGCATCTAAATTCCCTCAAGTATCTTCGTGCTTTTCTAATTCTTTCCGGCGATCCGTTCTCTTCTCTTTGTTCATTTTCATTTTCACGGTGGTTCGTTGAAGATTTCTTTTCGGTTTTTCATCATATTCAATTCATTCGTTCTTTTAATCCTACCGGTGGTTCATGAAGACCTTCTCAAGGTGGCGCTATGTCACTTCTCAATCCTTTTTCAAGAAGAATAAGTTGCATGCCAAATCCATTGCTTGTCATCAATTTAATTTGATGAAGGATATAAGCGTACAATAAATCTTATTCTTATTTCATCAAAGTGATTAATCTTTTTCTTCGGAGTTTGTTCTTGAGGAATAAATTCTACTTCCAAGTGTTTTCATCTTTTCTTTTTCGGAGTTCAATTTCCCTCGACCATCTCGTCGGAACCTCCATCTAAAGCATCGCAAGCTTTAATCTTATTCTTTTCATCCTTCAATTCGATGTCATCATCCTTTTGTTACCGGAGTTCTTCATGGTGGATCTTCATGATTTAATTCATTTTTTTTTCAAGAGTTCATCAAGATTCTTGTTGGTGGAGTTCAAGTATGTTTCTTCTCGAGTCTCGAAGTGCAATTAAATCTCTGTATTCTTTTGAAGCGGAGTTTTGCATTTCTTCGTTCTTCTCAGCTATTTAATCTTTTCTGCTTGTGGTTGGTTATCACCTCATAATTTTGAGACGTTATCCATAAGTCCACAACAAGCTTATTCTTTTGTTGTTGAATTTCCAACAACTCCGTTCAATCCTTTCTTGTAAGGTTGCTTTCAATTTCATTCATAGCTTAAGTTGTCATTTTCTTCTCCGTTCTTTTCTTTCAACTCTTTCAATTCTTTCTGGAGGTTTTGTGTCATGTCTTCATCAAGTTCCATCCCATCTTGTGAAGTTCATGTTCTAATCTTTCAATTTTCAACCGGAGTGCTACCTAAATCATTTCAGTCTTATTCGTTTCTTTTCTCATTCTAACCACTCCGGTTAGAACGAGTGGTTTCATAGTCTATCTGATTCCGTGAACTTTCGATTCTTGTCGTTCTCGTCGTTTCTCTCTTCTTCTCGTGTGATCTCGATTCTTTGCTTCTTCTCTTGAGTTCTTGTTTCACCTCATCCTTTTTCCCTTCCGTCTCGGTCCTAAGATCTCGGGACGAGATCTCTTGTTAGTGGAGGAGTGTTGTAACGCCCCGGATTCGACGCGCCAGGTGTCCGTCAGTTATTCGCCGTCTTTGCCATGTCATGTGCTTGCGTGTTGCACTTTGCCATGTCATCATCTGCATTTCATATCATGCCATCATGTGCATTTCATTTTGCATATGTGTTCGTCTCATGCATCCGAGCATTTTCCCCGTTGTCCGTTTTGCAATCCGGCACTCCTACGTCCCCCGGCGCTCCCTTTTACCTCTTTTCGTGTGCGGGTGTTAAACGTTCTCGGAATGGACGAGGTTTGCAGCGGCCTTGGTATAGCACCGTAGAACCGCTGTCAAGTTTCGTGCCATTTGGAGGTCGTTTGGTACTCCAACGGTTAACCGGGTAACCGCAAAGGCCTCTTTTGTCTTGCAGCCCAACACCCCTTCCAAAGTGGCCCAAAACCCAGCAAATTCCCCTCCATGCTCTCGGTCGTTCGATCACGATCGTGTGGGCGAAAACCGCTCCTCGTTTGGAGTCTCCTAGCTCCCTCTACCTATAAATATGTGCCTTCCATCCAAATTCGCGGATGAAAATCCCCCCTAACCCTAGCTTCTTCCTCCTCCCGCCGACGGACACGTCCACCCGCCGCCTGGACGTGTCCGCCCGTCCCCGCGTCGCTCCCCGTGCCTATCCGGAGCCGCCACGTGGCGCTCGCCGCCGTCCGCCGCCCATGTCGCCGCGAGCCCATTCTTGGGCCCGTCTGAGCCAGCGCCCAGCAGCAGCGCCGCAGCCAGCCGCCCGCCCCACCGCCCGCCACCAGCGCCGCCACGAGTCGCTCCGCGCGTCCGGCAGCCGCCCATGCCGTCCTCCTCTGCCCGTCGCCCGCGCCGTCACCGCCCTCCGCCGCCTCCGCCCGCCGCCGCCGCCAGCTGCGCCTCTCGGGCCGCGCCTCCCGGCCGAACCGCCGCCTCGGCCGGCGGTGCCGCAGCTCCTCCGCCGGACCGTCGCCTCCTCCGCCTCCCCTCGCCGGGATGCGGTCGGATCCGGCGAGATCCGGCCCGGATCCGCCCCCCGGCATCGTCCCCGTCAACTCCGGCGAGCTCTCCGGCGAGACCCGCCGCCCGTTGACTTTCCCCCCGAGGTCCAAATCTCTCTAAGTCCCGGAGTATTTTGACATTTTCATGCCATGTTCGTTGCATTGTATCTCTGCACCGGTAGGTCCGTTTTGTGCGTGTAATATTCAAATTGTTCGCCTCGACGAGTACATCATTTCATCTCATTGCATCATTTTCATTTGAGCTCATCTTGATGCCCGAAATGCTGTTGGAAGAGGGCTATGTGATGTTAGTTTGATTCTTATCGAAACATGCAGTTTTGTCATTTTGCCATGATTGATGTGTGCACCCTATGAACTTGAGTCCTACATGTGTTTTGTAATATTCCATGCCATCTTTACAGGGTGTATTCCATGTATTTTGTGATCTCTGTGGTGACCAGCACAAGCATGCAAACTAGGCTTCATGATGTTGCTGATTTCAGCCCTATTCTGTGATATTTTTATGCCATGTAAACTTGATGCTAGAGAGATCCATTCTTATTTTGAGATACTTCAGTAAGGATGTTTTGAACATATGGTTATTCTCTATCCATCCATGCCCTTTTTTGCAATTATAGAGTGCCATAGCTTGAGTCAATCGAGCTCTACTTTTGCTATAAAATGTTTCCTGGCAGATTGTTTGCATGTTATTCAATTTTGCCAAGGTTGTTGTTAGTGATCCATGCACCCTATGAACTTACTATTGCCATTCTTAGCTTCATAAACATGTCTTCTTACTGTGAGTTGCCTTGCCATGTCATGTATTGCTCTGTGGTGAGTGATTCAAGCTCACCAACATGCCTACTTATTGTTGTTCCTGCCATGTATGAATCTGTAATATAACTTGCCATGTTTACATGGGTGCCATCATATCTTCTGGTCCCTTTTGGCTCATGGTCACTAAAGGACTTTTGTTCTATGAATTTAGTAGTATCGTGACATGCATTTTGTTTACCATGATAAGTTCATGTAGCATGTTGTTTGATAGCTCTAAACATTGCAACCTGATGTTATTTCCTAATAAGTCTGAAACTGTTATTATTTGCAATCTTGCCATGTGTTTTTGAGCATGTTCTAGTGATTTCTGGAGATAGTTCAGTGTTCATGTTTTGTCATGCATTACCTGTAGATCATGCCCATGCCTTTTGTTTTCATATTGAGGTGCTGTAGCATATTGTTTTGGTGCTTGCAATATGCCTAGTTGCTGTTTTGAACAGGTTGTTGCTATAACTTGTATAGGGTGTATGTGTTGAACCGTTGCTCCGTTTTTAGTGTGCTTTATATGAAACTTGCTTAGAATTGCATGTAGCTTCATATTATCATGTTGCGTCCTTGTTTTGAGGTGTTTGCTTGATGTTTGTATGCATTTTGCATTAATGCCATGTTTAACTTGTTTTGCTCATATCTTCTAGGCCGTAGCTCCGAATCTAATGAACTTTATATGTAACTTGACTAGAATTTCGTGTAGATCATCGTGGTGCATCTTAACTTGCTGTTTAACAACTTGAACATAAGGTTTATTCAGATCTGGACCAATTTCGGAATATGCATATGAGGACTTACCGGAATTGTTATATGTTGTTCCCGGACTCATTTAAACTTGCTTTGATGTGTTGCTCTTGTTTGCATCATCTCTTGCAATGAGTAGCTCTATTTAGCCTTGTCATGCATCATGCTTGTTGTGCATCATGCCTTGTTCATGTGTGGTGTGTTTACCATGTTGTGTGCTTCTTCTTGTTAGTTCCTGTTTCGTTGCGATCGTGAGGATTCGTTCGTCTACGCTTGGTTTGGCTTCATCTTCTTCATGGACTCGTTCTTCTTCCTAGCGGGATTTCAGGCAAGATGACCGTCACCTTGGATCTCATTACTATCATTGCTATGCTAGTTGCTTCGTTCTTTCGCTATGCTGCGCTACCTATCACTTGATGCTCAAGCCATCCCAAATTGCCATGAACCTCTAACCTTTGTCACCCTTCCTAGCACACCGTTGTTTGGCTATGTTACCGCTTTGCTCAGCCCCTCTTATAGCGTTGTTAGTTGCAGGTGAAGATGAAGTTTGTTCCTTGTTGGAACATGGAGATGTTGTTCCTTGTTGGAGCATGTTTACTTGTTGGGATATCACAATATATCTTATTTATTTAATGCATCTATATACTTGGTAAAGGGTGGAAGGCTCGGCCTTATGCCTGGTGTTTTGTTCCACTCTTGCCGCCCTAGTTTCCGTCATATCGGTATTATGTTCCCGGATTTTGCGTCCCTAACGCGGTCGGGTGATTTATGGGACCCCCTTGACAGTTCGCTTTGAATAAGACTCCTCCAGCAAGGCCCAACCTTGGTTTTACCATTTGCCTCACCACCACCTATATTTCCCTTGGGAGTAATTAACCCAAGGGTCATCTTTATTAGCCCCGGGCCAATGCTTGTCTAAGTGTTGGCCCGAACCGAGTAGACTGCGGGGCCCCCTCGGGGAAACTCGGGGTCTGGTTTTACTCGTAGGATGTCTCATCCGGTGTTGCCCTGAGAACGAGATATGTGCAGCTCCTATCGGGATTGTCGGCGCATCGGGCGGCTTTGCTGGTCTTGCTTTTTCTTGTCGAAATGTCTTGTAGCCGGATTCGAGACTGATCGGGTCTTCCGGGAGAAGAATATCCTTCGTTGATCGCGAGAGCTTATCATGGGCTAATTTGGGACACCCTGCAGGGTATAAACTTTCGAGAGCCGTGCCGCGGTTATGTGGCAGATGGGAATTTGTTAATATCCGGTTGTAGTAAACTTGAAGTAAACTCTTCTAAAATACACCAACCGTAATGCGTAACCGTGAGTGTCTCTTTTCGGGGTTGATCGAGAGAGAACACGGTTTCTGGGTTATGTCTGACGTAAGTAGGAGTTCAGGATCACTTCTTGATCATTACTAGTTGACGACCGTTCCTTTGTTTCTCTTCTCGCTCTCATTTGCGTAAGTTAGCCACCATACATGCTTAGTCGCTGCTGCAACCTCACCACTTTACCCCTTCCTTTCCCATTAAGCTTTGCTAGTCTTGATACCCATGGTAATGGGATTGCTGAGTCCTCGTGGCTCACAGATTACTACAACAATAGTTGCAGGTACAGGTTAAGCGATGATCATGACATGAGATTGATGTTTGCTTGTATTGGAGTTCTTCTTCTGCTTCTTCTTCGATCAGGGGATAGGTTCCAGGTCGGCAGCCTGGGCTAGCAGGGTGGATATTGTTTGAGTTTCTGTTTGTGATTTATCCGTAGCCGGATGTTGATCTTGTATGTTGTATTGTTGTATTCATGTGACATTGTATGTCTTGGTTGTATCCCTATGTATTATGTAATGTTGATGTAATGATATCCACCTTGCAAAAGCTTTTCAATATGCGGGTCTATCCTTGGTGGGACCTTCGAGTTCCTTTTGGATAGGGTCGCATATTGGGCGTGACATCAAGAGCCGGCTATCACGAACCCGACAACAAAAGAAGAAGAAAATAAGGAAAAACTCACCACAGGCGGCGGGTCAGCCCGAGAATATGGCGCCTTGCCATACTGCCATTCCTCAGTGAGTTTGCAGTTGGAGAGTAATTCACCATGTAAGATACCTCGTCGCGAGGCATCCCTTTGGTGCTCAGACGGCATGGGTCGAAGCGGCCGCTCATTTGGCAGATCATGTGTGGCCGGCTTTGGGCGGCAAAGACCCGGCGCTCCACGAAGGCGGCCACCAAGTCGGCCCCCACCAAGCCCTCCGATTGGACCATCACCCGGAGCCGGGTGACGGCGGTGTTCCTGGCCAAGGTGAGCGACCGGGCTCGGAAGGACCAAGACACCGGCCTCCCAGGCGGCGGGCCGGCTATGTAAGCCGGCAGATTGAGGTAGTCGCCTTGCGCGGCGACGTTCTTCACGTAGAAGTACGACTGCTGCCAAAGCTTCACCGATTGGATCAGCGGGATGTGTGGAAAAGGGTTGTTGTCGGTCGTCCTCCGCTTGGCGATGAGGGCGCCGCAGGGGGCGGGCACGCCCGCAGAGACAGTGTCGAGCTTGCACTGGAAGAACTCCCCATAGAGCTCCAGAGTGGGGAGGACTCCAAGAAAACCCTCGCACAGGGTGACGAAGGAAGATAGCAGCATCACCGTGTTGGGGGTGATGTGATGCGGCTGAAGATTGTAGAAGTCGAGGAAGGAGTGGAAGAACCCGCTCGTCGGCAGGCCGAGGCCGTGCAGGCAGTGCGAGCGGAAGATGACCCGCTCGCCATCCTCCGGCGCCGGCGAAATCTCCGCCTCCGGCGCGAGGCGGGTCTTCGCGAGATCCTCGCCCGGCAATCGCCGCGTCCGGCGGAGCCAATCAATGTGATCTATATGGATGTTGGAGCCGTCCCACGAGCTCGAGGGCGCCATGGGATCGTGAGGAAGGAAAGAGGCGCGGCGGCGGAGAGCACGTCCATGCGACGAAGGAGCCGCGGCGAGCCAAGATAGCTCGCGGCGGAATGGCGCGGTGGTGAGCGTGCTGCGGCGGCGGAAGAGTGAGGAAGAAAGTAGAGGAAAGAGAGGCGAGGGCGGCGTGCGAGCCTCGCCGCCCTCCCTCCCCTACTTATAGGCTCGGGCGGCAGAGCCGAGGAGGCGAGGCGTGGGGGAACGTGGGATTAACTGCACCAACTCCCCCCACGTCCCGTGATTATGGCGCCCTAAAGGTGTGCTGAAACCGCCGCGAGAAGACGAGCAGTCCACTTGGGCCGCAGAGGATCCGCCCGTGGGCCGAGGCGTAGGCTTGGTAGGCCCTGGCCTGCGGCGACGTCCCGTCGCGCGCGTGGGCTCGCAGGCTTTTCTGGCCACGTGGCGCGCAAGGTAACGCGCGGTCAACGCGAAGCCGGCTCGCGTTCCCTCCTTCTAACTACGGAGCTTCCCGAAGACGGCGCACCCATTCATGGCCGGCTCCTAGCTGCCGGCTTCCTAGGATAGGAAGCTGGCCGAGCTTCTTGTCCTCCTTTCGACCTCGAAGCCCAATCAGCTTCGGGGACTACTGTCGGAGTAAATGACCACGAGTAGCCTAGCCGGCTCCCCCTGGGGCTTCTGAAAAAATTACAAGCCAATCAATCCATCCAACATCCAAGACATTGGGCCGCCTTCCCCCGGCCGGCTGTCACTTAGTCCGGCTGTCAGGAGGCAGCCTGGCCCCAAGACCCATAGAAGAAAGCCACGAAAGGGCCGGCTTCCGAGCAGCCGACTACCAGAGGGCCGACTTCGTGTAGCCGGCCACGAGAAGGCCAACTCCAAGGAGCCAGCCACCCCGAAGGCGGCCAAGGCCGCACCCTCAGAATATGCACCCACATAACGGTGATGAGACGGGGTGTGGCTATAGTGAAGCCTGCCAGCCCCGCATCCTGGAGCGCGTGTGGCTACAGTGTGCCGTACGGGGCAGCCATCACCCGTCCGGCGCGGCACTGTTGCCGTGTTGACTGTGAGGTCACCCACGACATGCTGTCTGTACTACCCGCAGGCGGCGAGCCCCTCCGTTCACAGAGATGCCTGGAGGCGGCTCGGCCTCCCCCAGTCGGCCTGAAATATGGCCGGCTCCCCATAGCCGGCTCGTTCCCTCCCTTGAAGGAAGCGCCTCATTAAGGAGACAAGACAAAGTGAGGCTACAGTGATCACCGCCAAGGCGGCGGCACTGTAGCCATGCTTACCCCGACAAAGCCCTCGTCATCAGGATTGAGGCAACATTAACCAGCCCCCGACAAGGCCCTCAACGGTGGGGCCAGCCTGTCGACCAGGAAGCTGGTAGCCGGCGGGACCCACCAGTCGGCGGGCCCCAGCGGCCGGCGGACGAAGACACTGACGGCTAGGGCCCACGCCTATCCGGATTACCATTGTACCCCTGGGGGGTAGGCCTATATAAACCCCCCAGGGCACCCATGCAAAGGGTTGATCCCTTAGAGTTTTAGACACCACGTAGAGGGAAGAGGAGAGCTAGCCATGCCCTTCTTCTTCCTCTCACCAAATAGCTCAAGGAGCCTCTTGTAGCAACTAGTTCATCTAGTGATCATGCGGAGACCCCGAAGAGCAGCAGTAGGGGTGTTATCTCCACGGAGAGCCCCGAAGCTGGGTAAGATTCGCCGGTGTGCATGTCTTCGCCTCATCCCGTTTCCAGGCACCGGCGACGTCTTATTGTCTCCCACTATGATTAGCCACCCGTTGGCATATGTCGCACCTACCACCCGACAATGACTTCCTTCCAGTCGTTGCGACGGTCTTGGTCTTGTTGCACCGAAATGGATGCCTTTGCTTGATATTCTTGCCTGCGCTTGCCCCCTTTGCACCAAAAAGGAAATAAGGACACTGCGCGGGCTGGCGCCCGCCTGGCGCCCTTGGTCGTCATCGCTTGCGTCATGGGCACCTCGTGAGGTACCCCGCCTTGATCTCTCCGCCTCCTCGCGAGCCAGCTGGCGAGGCCGTGCACGAGGAGGCTTCACATGTCGTCCGCCCAGCAATCTTGCCCACTCGCGAGGTCTTGAGCTTGTCTTGATGAAGATGGGCGCCTTTGGGCCACCCCTTGAAACCCGCCGCGGGCGCAGGCGAGCAAGTCTGGTACCCCGTTCCTAGAACGCCCGGCAGTAGCCCGGGCCCAAGGCGCGCTGGACTTGGCTGAGCAGAGAAGCGAAGGGGCAAGTGCGAAGCGCCGCGGGCCCTAACAGCCTGCGGCCTCGGGCGCCGCGTGGCGGTTGATTAGACGTGGGCGGCTCTGCTCCCCCACGACGCCTCGGCAACTCCACGAATTGACAAGTCCCTGCATGCAAAGTGGGTCATGATTACCTGCGATCGTGGAGGCCGGTGGTTGGCCTTCCCCGGCTATAAGTACGGGACGGCGCCTGCCCTTCCGGTGCATCCCCTCTTGCTTCTCCTCCTTCTTCATGGCTCCGCCAAAGAGGTTCTCGGCCGCGGAGAAAGGAAGGCCCGCCAGTGGAGCTGACTCTCCCGCAAAGCGCGATTGAGGCCGTCCTCGCAAACACCATGTGGCTCCCATGGTGGCTCCTCGCCGTGGAGGTGATCTCCTGCGGTGATGGGCAGGCGGCCGCCGTTCTTTGAAGGCGCTATGGCCCGACCCCTAGGCGCGCTTCCACTCGGCGGAGGTGCTGCCGAGTTCGTTGTGTGGTCGGCGGAGCCGGCTCAGCACCAACTCCAGCTTCCTCGCTTCCTCCTAAGCGAGCTTCCGGCGGCGCCCGGGCGGCCTCGCTTCAGCGGATGGTTGCTGCAGCGGGCCTCCTGAAGCTTCGCTGGAGGTCTCTGCAACCGGGCGTGGCCCGACCTGCGGTGGCAAAGCGTTTCCCAGCGGCGTGGTGCGAGCGGCGATGCACCCTGCACTTCAAGTTTGTGGCGATGCCACCCTCTACGTGAGGTGTTCGGGAAGACGGTCGCCGGGCTGGGTGCTGCCACGAGCGGCGACGACGCGGCCGTGGGCCCAGCCCCAGCGACAATGAAGACGACAGCGCGCGCGTGGTCGGCGGCGCTCGGGGTTCATCGAGCTTCGACGGCTCTTCGTCGGGCAGCGGCTCCTCCAGCGGTGGCCGCGATCAGCCTCCGCGCCGCCGCGCCCGCCTGGAGGGAGGTAGCGGGTCTGCCCGCCGTCACGCCTCGGTGAAGCGCGAGATGGAGTCCGACTGAGCTCCGGAGGCAGTTCGAGTCTCCACCGCGAGTTGGTGTCGTGCGAGTCGCGCCTGTTTTGTTCTTTTTTCCTTTTCCTGCGCAAAGAGACAGTAGTGTAGGGCCCCGCGGGGGCGTGCTTGGACTATTGCTGTTAATTATCGTATTGTTTCCGCTATTTCGGTATTATGCCTTTGTGCCACATGCATGCGCGTAGAAATTACTTAGCTCGAGGGGGGGGGGGCTGTCGTGGCCTTTGCTTCCCGAGGCCGAGGCCTCGTTGAACGCATCATGTCCTGCGGAGGTTAGTCTGGAGAGGTAGCTCCCGGCCTCAGTTGTGGAGGCGACCGGCCCAGGTCATGTGTTCGTGTCGCGTTGCCCGTGGGGCACGGACTAGAGGCGTGCTCCTGTAGTGGACCCGGGTAAGGAAGCCTCAAATGATAAGGGCAGAAAACGCTCGCTAGGTTGCCCGCGCGGCTCCCTCGCGAGACTAGCGCGAGAGAGATCGAGGCAGGAGAGCGAAAAGGCAAGGAGTCACAAGCCAAAGATGGAAACAACTTCAATAAAACTTCAAATGGGAATGAACAAGCCAACTGCAGAAAGCAAATGAGAAAAGCCGCGTACGGCACCTAATCTAGTCTTCGACGTCTTCTCACTAGCACGGAGCTAAGTGCTGCCACTGGGCATGGGAGGGAGCCTCAGGGCCTGAGGCTGGCGCTCCTGAGACTCCAGGGCGTGTACAGCCCCAACTCATTATTACGTGAGAGTGTCACGGGCGGCGAGCTTCACAGGCATTGGCCTTCTTCACAGGCTCCGGGCCTTTTTCAGAAAGATGAACTTCACAGGCGCTTGCCTTCTTCACAGACACCGGGCCTTTTCCAAAACGCAACAGCTTCACAGGCATTCGCCTTCTTCACAGGCTCTGGGCCTTTTCCAAAACGCAACAGCTTCACAGGCATTCGCCTTCTTCATAGGCTCTGGGCCTTTTCCAAAACGCAACGGCTTCAAAGGCGTTCGCCTTCTTCACAGGCTCTGGGCCTTTTCCAAGACGCAACAGCTTCACAAGCGTTCGCCTTCTTCACAGGATCTGGGCCTTTTCCAAGACGCAACAGCTTCACAGGCATTCGCCTTCTTCACAGGCTCTGGGCCGTTTTAGGGGTAAAACCTCCGGAGGTGCTGGATGATCCACGCATTCTGGACGGGCACCCCCTCCTGAGTCTCCAAGCGCGCGGAGGCGGGCCTGGAAACATGAACAAGCTTGAACAGGCCCTCCCACATGGGAGAGAGCCTATGCAATCCCTCCCTGGAGAGAACCCACCTGAGCACGAGGTCTCCTACCTCGAGAGTCCTGGGGCGGATGTTGCGGCAGTGGTATTGCCGTAGCGCTTGTTGGTATCTTGCCGCTCGCAGCGCGGCTTCCCGACGATGCTCCTCCCCCAGCACGAGGTCCGTCCCCCGCATGGCGTCCTGCTGCGCCTCATTCAACGCTAGGACCCGTGCGGAACAATGTCTGACCTCGTGAGGGCGTACTGCTTCAGCTCCGTAGACCAGGAAGAACGGTGTCTCGCCAGTTGGCTTGGTCGCGGTCGTGCGGATGGACCACAACACGGACTGAAGCTCGTCGTACCAACCTCTGCCGTAGGCCTCCAGCTTCTTCTTGGATGTCCTGGTCTTGAGGCCTCTCAAGACCTCCGTGTTAACCGCTTCGGCTCGACCGTTGCTCGTGGAGTGCGCCAGCAAGCGTAGCATACCTGCGTCCCAAGGTTAGCACAGTATGTTTTGAAGAGGTTACTGGTGAACTGTGAGCCGTTGTCGGTGATAATGCAGTTCGGCACCCCGAACCGGCTCACGATGCCCTTGATGAATTTGACCGCAGAACCCGCGGGGATGGTGCGGACGGCTTCCACTTCAGCCCACTTGGTGAACTTGTCCACGGCGGCGTAGAGTGGCGATAGCCTGGCGCCCAAGGAAATGGGCCGGGATATCCAGCCCCGATTGCGAATGGCCACGAGAGGGTATAGTTTGCGAGACCTCCGCCGGTGATGGATCTGCTTGGCATGGAATTGGCAGGCCTCGCAAGCCTTCAGCAGTTCGACGGCATCATTGAGCGCAGTGGGCCAATAGAATCCGCTGCGGAATGCCTTGCCAACGAGGGTCCGCGATGATGAATGGTACCCATAGTCTCCACCGTGTATATCCTCCAGTAGTTCCTTCCCTTGCTCCCTGGAGATGCAGCGTAGGAACACATCATTCAGTCGCCTCCGGTAGAGCTCTCCATCCCTGATGCAGTATGTTGTGGCTTGCCGCGCCACACGCTCCGCTTCCTACTCCTTCTCTGGCAAGGTCCCTTGCGTCAAGTAGCTCCGGAGCTCTGTGATCCAGCACCCCTTGTCGGTGTCAAAACCGGCGGATCTAGGGTAGGGGGTCCCGAACTGTGTGTCTAGGCGGATGGTAACAGGAGACAAGGGACACGATGTTTTTACCCAGGTTCGGGCCCTCTCGATGGAGGTAATACCCTACTCCTCTTGATTAATATTGATGATATGGGTAGTACAAGAGTAGATCTACCACGAGATCGTAGAGGCTAAACCCTAGAAGCTAGCCTATGGTATCATTGTTGTTCGTCCTACGGACTAAATCCTCCGGTTTATATAGACACCAGATAGGTTAGGGTTACACAGAGTCGGTTACAATGGTAGGAGATCTACATATCCGTATCGCCAAGCTTGCCTTCCACGCCAAGGAAACTCCCATCCGAACACGGGACGAAGTCTTCAATCTTGTATCTTCATAGTCTAGGAGTCCGGCCAAAGATGATAGTTAGGCTAGCCGGACACCCCCTAGTCCAGGACTCCCTCAGTAGCCCATGAACCAGGCTTCAATGACGACGATTTCGGTGCACATATTTTCTTCGGCATTGCAAGGCGGGTTCCTCTTCCGAATACTTCATAGAAGGTTTTGAACACCAGGATAGTGCCCGGCTCTGCAAAACAAGTTCCACATACCACCGTAGAGAGAATAATTTTTGCACAGATCTGCTGACGTATTCCGTGGCATGACATCACACCACGGCCAGGCCTTCATATGAATTGTTTTTTTACCGTTCCACCTCAGCGCGTTTAGCGAGGCGGTTTCCCTGGCACGTCTTATCAAAGCATAGATCGTGCCCCCTTATTCCGGGATTCTCATCAATACGGACGTGGGTAACCCATCCGCGCCCTTGATTACGGCGCTTGGGAGATAAGCGAGTTTTACCAGGCTGGCGGGGGACGCATAGCTTCGTCCGTCCATATAAGGGGATAAGGATCCACCTTTTTCACCTACGCGTTCTTCCTCCTTTGCTCATCCATTTCCTTTTCGAGCTCCAGCGCCCAAGTCCGCACAACCCACCTCAACCTTCTCCAACTATGTCCGGAGGCGGGAGGCAGGTGGATGGCCTCCTCGATCACGGAGGGCACATCACAAAGCTGCGGGAGGCGAGATACTTGTCCGGCGACATCGCGTGTCGGCTACCCGGCGAGGGCAGCTCATTCCAACCCCAGGCCCCATGAGAGGTGGTGTTCCTCCCCACTTCCTCCATGCGGACTGGGTTTTCCATTTCACCCATTTGTCCGGGGCTCATGTTCTACTACGGCTGGACTTCCACGATCTGGCCCAATTTCATCCTCAACATCTCGGCGTTCATCATCGTGTGCGAGGCCTTCCTCTGCATCAGCCCCACTTGACTTATGGCTGAAGATCTTCAATGCCGGGCGAAGGTAGTGGGCGGCCGCCAAGCGGAGTCTTGGAGGCGCCATGGTTGGCAAGATGGCCAAAGTCCTATGGCTCGAGGCTCCTTCGTGGAGACAATAAAGGGGTGGCAATCGGGGTGGTTCTATATCACCGAGCAGCGCGACCCCAAATGGGCGGCCCCCCGAGTTCAGATCTGGCTTCCCCACGGCTCTCATCATGGAAAGAGCGGGCTGGACGTCAGGGGAATTGGACGAGCTATCCGGACTCCAAACATGCGTCCAAAACCTGGTGGACAAGAATCTCAGGCTTGTCAACGTAATCCAGGTGATGCTCATCCGCCGGATTCTCCCATGCCAACAACGGGCCTTCAAATTGTGGTAGTTCGATCCGGCACATCACTCGACTCTAAAAAGGCACTTCGACACTACGTACGAAGATGCCTGGAAGGTGCTGTTCAAGGGCGCCGAGGCTCCCTCATCCGCTACTGAAGATCGTGGATACAGCTCGCAGCGTCAAGCCGGCGAGGTAAGTTATTTTACCCTTTACGGGACTCTTTTTCATAGATTGACTCCATGTAGGATCTAAAACTCCCTAACCTTTGGCGGGACTGGTGAAGGCGTCCGACAGATTAACTATCCGGCCCCTTGCCGAAGACCAGCGGACGCCCGATTGGCCAGGGCTGCTGGCTCCGGTACCTCATGTGGTGCGGAGAAGAAGGCCAGGAAGGAGGCAGCAGGAACTCGAAGGAGCTCCGGCGCTGGTGTTGTCGATTCTGAAGCGAATCCTCTCCACGAGAACAAGGAGGAGGAAAAAGTCTCTCCCCAGTGAAGAGGACAGAAAAGGAAGGCCGTCCCAATTGGGGAGGCCGGAGGGTCCAAGAAGGGGAGAACCCTTCCTCCGGACTTCTCCACCAACGCCGACGACGAGGAGGAGGAATGGCCGACAAGGGCCCAGCCCCTGGCGAGATCGTAAGTGTCCAGATACCCATGGTTCTTTTCATTGCATAGTGTTCTCTAATGCCGAACAATCATGCAACCTGCCCAAGGGCGAGCTCGCCGCTTCGTCAAGCGGGTCCCTGAGTTCGTCGGAAATGGAGAGTACTTCACTACCGGCCGCCTCCTCACCTCACGCTGCGGACGACACCGGGGTGGGGCCCCAAGGGGGGCCTGGTCAAGAGGAGGTGGTGCAGGAGGCAACCTCCCGGACTCCAGGCGCGTGGGGGGCAAGACCCCCAGGGGCTCTAAGCCCGACCCTTATCCGGACTCCACACCGGAACCTTCAGCGGTTCCGGAGTCCGGCAAGCGGTCCCTTCGTAGGAAGGGTAAGACGCCGGTGTCCTCCGTCCAACCGGAGGCACGGATAACTCTTGGCGCTTAACAGCGCCTCCATCGAGGAGGAGCACCGCCTTTGTTATGAGTGCGGTGATCCGGACAGTTCGATCCGCCTAGGCGGGCTGACGAAGCCTATGCCAGCCTTCTAACAGGCTTTGAGGTAAGTTTAGAATATGTAAAAATATTATCGCATAGACGGTAGCCTGATGCTTAGTTCGTGTTGGAAAGAAAAGCGGACTAAGGATCTAAAAATATATGCAGGAGTCTAACATAAGTATGTCAATATGGGAATGCAAGCTGCGTTCTTGACCTCTGCCGCCTTGACTGCGGAGGTCGATGCATTGAAGCGAGCCTCGGCGGTCCGAGCAGAGCTCGGCCTTGCCAAGCAGCTCGAGGACAAGGAAGGTAAGTAATACCTTATTAAAGAAATACCTTATAGAAAGGTTTTGGTTGCAAAAATAACAGGAATAACATGGATGCTGCGGGGGCCATGAGCAGTGGCGACCACAAGAAGGCGGTGTCCGTGGCTGAAAACAAAGCTGCCATGGGCTGCCAGCGAGAGAAGGGGGGCGTGGCTGGCGGAGTGCGGCAAGAGCTCAGGCTCTCGTGAAAAAACGAGGGTTTGGGCGTGACTCGAGACCGAGTCGAGCTTGCCTCGTCTCTTGAGAGTGCCAAAGCTGCTAAGGCCGAGGCCCAAAAAGCCCTCAAGAAATTGAGTCAATAAAGAAGATAGCGGCGGGTAAGGCATTCTTTATGCAAAGCAAGCATGTAAAAGTGAATTACCTATTACTTACGGATTCGAGCTCTCGGAAGCATTCGCAGATCTGCCCGTAGTGTGTCGATCTGCTGCATTCTACAGCGCCAAGGAGGGAGCTCGGCGGAAAAGGTGTTCGGTCTCGATATCTTTGAGGCGGACATCCAGTGCCCCTAAGCGACCAGGTGAAGCGGCTGGTCGAGCTCCTAAGGTCGCCGAGCAGGCAATAAAGGGCCTCATAGTTTGGTGTGGCCATTGGAAGCCATGCAGGGAGCTACTTTGGGCTAGTCACGGTGGTGGTGGGCCTTTGTCCAAGGATTGAAGTCATCAAGCGCTCCGTCTGCATTGAAGGTGCCCGTCGGGCCTTGCCCGTGCCAAAGTGCCTTTGGGCAAGCTGGATCTTGAGCTTGTGACGGACGGGCCACCGAAGGGCAAGGAGCATCGCCGCGCCCGAAATGTACTATGAGGGCCTCTGAAGGGTGCCCGCCGTATAAGCGGATGAGTGCTCCAAAGATGTAATTTTGAATAGACTCGCATTTGTTATCACATATGCTGAAAACTTGTTCATATCGCTAAGCAACGCTTGTTAATTTAAAATATTACCTTCTGTGCGGCCGTTTATCAAATTTGAGAGATGGCAAGTCGTTGGCTTCAGCCCCCATGCCGCGAGTGCTGGGTTGTTCGGGATAAATATGAGCGATCTTGTTCCCATTCTTGGGTCCATCGAGGGAGGCGCTCAACGCAACGAACAAGGCAACCAGACTTATAATGCTTGAACACTCTCACTTAGCCATAGAATTCTATAATTTTAAATTTCGGCGAAGCCCCTAGTATTCGGAAGACCGAGTTGAGGCGCTATCACGCCTTGGCGGACAATGCCGGTTCCTCGCTCTAAGCGGCATAAGTCTTTAGGGACCGAAAAACCTCTCGAACAGCGACCGGCTCTCGCCCTTTCATGACGGTCAGTTTAGCTTTCTCCAGAGGTGCTCAACCCAGCTCAAGCTGGGGCACAATCACAGTGGTTCTCCGGTGCTACCTTAGCCGATACAGCGGGCGTAAGGTACCAAAACACGGGGGCCGGGCAAACCCAACTATTGACCCAAGACATGATTCGGACCCGATTCATATAATGCTATAAGTTCGGGGTGCCGCACTTGTGAAAGTGTTCGGACTTATCACACCATAATTTTGGGGTACTTAAGCCCTGGTGTATTGGCCGTACCAAAGTGTACGGGTGCAACATGTCATGAAATGAACATATATATAGATAAAAAAGGCAATAATAGGCAAGAGCTATATATTGGTTATTAAAAAGAAACTGCAAATAAAAGCAGGACGATACAAATTGTGCGATAAGCAAGGGATGGGACTATTTAACATGTCCCCCTCCAGGGGTAAGCTATGGGATGGTATGTAAAACAGGTATAATGCTCGTAGTAGAGACCACCTAGACACTCGACGCAGTTTTCTCGCTTCCTGGCTGTTGCATCGTGTATTGGTAGCGAATGCGGACATGTCTTCGGAGAACGAGTCACGAAAGTAAGAAGAAAAGAAAGAATGACACAATTGGGGCCACAGTGCGGTTGAGCCGCGTGCAGGCGTGCCGTGGTCGTGCCCTCCCTTATGCCCATGGTATCTCGGGCGTAATTATGTGCGCGTAATCTTGGCCGCAATTTCGTGAGGGCTGGGGTTGGGGCGGATTGCTACCGATGCTTGAATCGTGTCGAGCGGTCTTGTTGTAGGTTACTCGGGCGTGCTTGCGGTGTCCGGACGTTTAGTGGCGGACTCGAGAATTCTGTGAGAGGCTGCTTTGTACCTCCGCCGCAAGAACGCCGTGTGCTCCTCCGTTCGGAGGCGTTCGGTGTTTCCATTGACCGTGATTACTCCTCGAGGGCCTGGCATCTTGAGCTTGAGGTATGCGTGGTGCGGCACCGCATTGAACTTTACCGTCACGGTTCGTCCGGCGATGCATGATAACCACCGCAGAGCGGGACTATGTCGAAGATTAACTCTTAACCCGGAAGTTATCCGGGATCCGAAGACCACTTCGAGTGTAACGAGCCCATACAATTGGCCTCTACACTCGGTATGGCGCCTTTAAAGGTCATCTTTGTAGGTTTAATCCTTGAGGGTCTATGCCCATTTTGCGCCTGTATCTGATAAAGCGAGGTTCGGGCTGCTGCCGCCGTCCATCGGGACACTAGTGAGGTGAAATCCGTCAATAATTGGGTCAGAACCAATGCGGCGAAACGCCGTGGCGGATGCTAGTGGGGTGGTCCCTTGATCAAAGGTGATCGGGCAGGAAGACCATGGGTTGAACTTGGGCGACTGGCTCCATCACGTATCGTCCTTAGCGCCGCTTCCGCTCCCTTTGGGTATATGGGTTGCGTATATCATGTTCACCGTCCGCACTTGTGGGGGAAACCCTTCATCCTCTATTGTTCGTGGCGGGGCTCTTCCTCGTCATCGCTGTGTAGCCCCTTGTCATTGAGTTCGGCACTTAGCTTTCCTGCTTGCTTGAACACCCAACAATCCCTGTTGGTGTGATTGGCTGGTTTTTCGGGGGTGCCATGTATTTGGCACAAGCGATCGAGTATTCGGTCCAAGTTGGACGGGCCCTGGGTATTTCTTTTGAATGCTTCTTCCGCTAACCGGGTTTAGAGCCTCTGAATTCGGCATTGACTGCCATGTCTTCATCATTGTCGCTGTTAATGCGGCGCTTGTTCTTGTTGCGACGCGACCTGCCATTGCTGTCCTTGGTATCCGAACTACCAGGGTTTTTGGTAAAGTTGTTACTACGAGCTAGCCAGCTGTCCTCTCCCGCACAAAAGCGGGTCGTGAGTGTTGTGAGGGCTGCCATGGATTTCGGCTTTTCCTGTCCTAGGTGCCGGCCAAGCCACTCGTCGCAGATGTTATGTTTGAAGGCTGCAAGGGCCTCTGCATCCGGACAGTCAACGATTTGATTTTTGTTTGTTAGGAACCGTGTCCAGAATTGTCGGCGATTCTTACGGCTGCTGAATTATATGGCTAAGGTCATCGGCGTCGGTGGTGGCACATATGTGCCTGGAAGTTATCAAGGAATGCGGCTTCCGGTCCTCCCAACAACCAATTGATTCTGGCGGCAAGCTGTTAAGCCAATGCCGAGCTGGTCCTTTAAGCTTGAGGGGGAGGTATTTGATGGCGTGTAGATCATCACCGCGGGCCATGTGGATATGGAGGAGATAGTCCGCGATCCAGACCGCAGGATCTGTGGTACCATCGTATGATTCGATGTTTACGGGTTTGAAGCCCTCGGGGATTTGATGATCCATTACTTCATCTGTGAAGCATAGTGGGTGTGCGACGCCTCTGTATTGGGATATATCACGACGTAGCTCATATGAGCTTTGTCTACTGTGTTCAGCCCGGCCGGATTTGCTGTATCTGGCGTGAAGGTTATCATCACGTGTCGTGGGGCGCCCACGCGATCCGTAGATCGATCTTGTATGTTTTGCCTTATCCTCCAATATATCTCGCAAGTCCGGTGCGTTTTCCGTGCCTTGGTACTTTTGGCGGCGTCCGGTGTGGCTTGGCGGAGGGCTGAGAGGCTTCTGTCATGCCACAGGGGTGGCGGTCTGCCATGTCGTGTCTTTGGTGACTTGGGTGCTTCCTCCTCGATCGAGGCAGCGGCCTGCGTTTGGGGTAGCTTTTGGGGGCGTTGAGTTCATACTCTTGGCTGCAGGACTTTAGTCCATCTGTCATTAGCAGGTCTTAGTCAGCTCTAAGCTGTTGCTGCTTTTTCTTGAGGCTGCTTGCCGTGGCTATAAGCCTGCGTTTGAAACAGCTCTGTTGGGCGGGATCCTTAGGCACGACAATTAAATCGTCGTTGAGGCTTGCCTCATCTTGGAGGGAGCGCATAATTATCGTCCTCTACCTCTCTTTACATCGCCTTGTCGTGCGGACTTGCTTCTTCCTCCTCCTCGCTGAGTCCTGCTGGAGGGGTTGTCTTCGGCACTGTCCGGGGTGTTATTATCCCCCGTGCCGGAATCACCGTTTTTGCTGTGGCGGGATTTAGAGCGGCGCCGCCAACGTCGGCGCTTGGGCTGTTTCTTGGAGGGGTCATCCACCATTGTTCCATCGCCGTTCCCATCTTTTGGGATGTCCACCATGTATATGTCGTATGACGAGGTGGCCTTCCAGTGCCACATGGTATTGGGTCTTGGTTGTCTCCAGCATCGTCGTCCATACCGTCGATGTCTTCCGAGTCGAAGTCGAGCATGTCGGTTAAATCATTGGCAGTGGCTAAAAAGTGGGTGGTGGGTGGGCGTTGAATTTCTTTGTCGTCCGCATCCCAACCTTCCTAACCGTAGTCCGGCCAGGGCTCTCCGGGTAAAGAGAGAGACTTTAGTGAATTAAGGATGTCGCCGAAGGGCGAATGCTGAAAAGATGTCATGGCAGTGAACTCCATGACGGCGTAATCGGATTCAATTCGTAGGGCGCGGAGGGTTTGAGTCGGAGAGGAGTCCGGCACCTTGGAGTCACGGTCTTCGCAAAGGACAGGGATTGTATTCGGCTCAATTGCCATAGAGATCGTAGCCCCCGAGGCGGTGTCCAACCACTCGTCCTCGATCGGGGAATCTGGCTCCGGATTAAGGGTCGGGCGGGCAGCGAGTGCGGCCTCCGGGACCTTTGTTGGCGTGAGCTAGATCGTGCCCATCGAGACAGTCTGGGCGGCGGCAGCTGCGGCTCGAATCCGTCGAAGATCAAGTCTCCGCGGATGTCGGCCGTGTAGTTTAAACTTCAAATCTGACCTGATGGACAGGGCGTAGCTTCGATCTGCTCCGGATGGCCAAGCGAATTGGCCCGCGGTGCAAAGCCACGAATACGAAGATCTATCCGGGAGAAAAGTCTCACCACTGGACTGCGTCGTTGTTGATGATCGAAGGAGCCATCGGGCCTATAAGCGACGACACGGAAGGAACTCTCAATGAAAGCACCAATGTCGGTGTCAAAACCGGCGGATCTCGGGTAGGGGTCCCGAACTGTGCGTCTAGGCGGATGGTAACAGGAGACAAGGGACACAATGTTTTACCCAGGTTGGGCCCTCTCGATGGAGGTAATACCCTACTCCTGCTTGATTAATATTGATGATATGGGTAGTACAAGAGTAGATCTACCATGAGATCATAGAGGCTAAACCCTAGAAGCTAGCCTATGGTATCATTGTTGTTAGATCCTCTGGACTAAAACCCTCCGGTTTATATAGACACCGGATAGGTTAGGGTTACACAGAGTCGGTTACAATGGTAGGAGATCTACATATCCGTATCGTAAGCTTGCCTTCCATGCCAAGGAAAGTCCCATTCGGACACGGGGCGAAGTCTTCAATCTTGTATCTTCATAGTCTAGAGTCCGGCCAAAGATGATAGTTCGGCTGGCGGACACCCCTAGTCCAGGACTCCCTCACCCCTCCACGAGGCTCCATCGTCAAGGCGAGCGCTCTGAGGCCGGGCCCTGGGCCCGGGGCTCCCGAGGCTGGCGGCTGGGGAGCTCCTCCCAGGCTGCACCGCAGCAAAGGTGATGGCGTGGCGAGGCTTGAAGAGCCACTCCTCGAAGATGCCAGGCTCCTGAGGTAGCCGCCTGGATGCTCGTTTGGCGATGTCGTCGGACTCCTGATTGGTGCCACAGAGCACATGCTGCAACTCCAGCCCCCAGAACTGCTTCTCCATCCTGCGGACCTCCGCATGGTAGGCTTCCATGTGCTCATCCCTCGGCTCGTATACCTTGTTGGAGAAGTTGATGAGGATTTGTGAATCACCCTTGATGGTAAGGCGCTTCACACCTAGGGCAGCCGCGGCCTTCAGGCCTGCTATTAGGCCTTCATATTCTACTATGTTGTTGGAGACCTTTTCTCCATGCTGGAAACAGAGCTGCACGGCGTAGTAGAGCTTGTCTTGAGCAGGAGATATAAGCACCGCACCAGCCCCCGCGCCGTGCCTGGAGAACGCCCCATCGAAGTACATGACCCAACCGTCTGGCGCCTCGCTTCCTGGGGAGAGGGATCGATCCTCATCAGCCTTGAGGCCCGGCGCCTCCGTCCATTCTACCACGAAATCCGCCAAGGCGGTCCCCTTGATGACTCTGGTTGTGCTGAATTCGAGTTGAAACGCTTGCAGTTCAATGTTCCACTCAACGACTCTTCCGGCTGAGTTAGGGCTCACGAGGACCCTTTCCAAAGTGCTGTTGAGACAACCTTGATGGGGTGGCCCTGAAAATAATGTCGCAGCTTGCGAGGCCACCAATAAGCGAGGAGGAGTTTACGAGGTATGGGGTACCGTGCCCTCGCGTCCCGCAACCTTGTCTTGACGAAGTACACAGGGTGTTCAACGAGGTTAGGAGTCTTTGGTGTCGATGGCGCCCTCAGGAGACCGTGGCGCCTCCGAGACAGTGGAGCCTCCGGTGAGTCGCCCGGAGGGTCTCTTACATCCCGAGTCGTTTCCCTGGGTGGCTGGTCCTTCTCGGCTCTTGTAGTGGTCTCTGTGGGTCTTCCTTGATCACCTTCGCCTAGACCCGGTCAGCTGTTGCGGCTTTGGTCGGCGCTCCTCCTAACCGCCACGAGGGCTCTTGTTGGCGGAGTAGGTAGTGGCTGCAAGGTAGAGCACCGGGGTTCTGAGGCGGCTGGGCCACCATTACCGGAGGGCTGGTTAGGTACCTCTTGAGATCTTGGAGCAGCTTTGTCGGCCTCTTGATCCATTCAAAGGGCCCTTTTTCTTCATCAGTGGAAGAAAGGCAGCGCTCCCCCCAACTTGGAGATGAAGCGTCCTAGTGCTGTCCACAGCGCCGGTGAGCTTCTGCATTTCTCTGAGGGTCTTTGGCGGGCTCATGTCCTCGACCGCCTTGACCTTTTCTGAGTTAACCGATGCCTCGGTGGGACACGATGAAGCCCAAGAGCTTGCCCGAGGGACCCCAAACAAACACTTCTCGGGTTGAGCCACAGGTTCCTTTGTGTTGAGGCTCGTGAAGGTTTCCTCAGGTCTCGTATCGGGGTTTTGGCCTGGCGAGACTTCACCTAATGTCATCGGCGTAAGCCTCAACATTCTTCGAGCTGCGGGCCCAAGGTGATGTGCATCGGCCGGCTGAAAGGTCGCTTTGTCGTTGCACAGCCGAGCGGCATGCATGTGTAGCAGTACACCCCTGCGGGGTCGGAAAGCCGTTTTTCCACATCTTCTACGCCATCTTGATCTTGTGATACCGGAGAGGCATCAAGAAACATAACAGGTCGCTTTTCGGCGGTGGAATCGGCGATCTGATCGATCGAGGAGGGCGGAAGCGGATCTTGCGGGCAGGCTTTGTTGAGGTTGGTGAAGTCGACACACATCGTTCCTTCCCCCTTTCTTTGGCACGGCGGCTGGGTTGGCCAACCAATCCGGTATCGGACCTCGCGAATGACCCTGCAGCTTCCAACTTGCGGATCTCTTGGACAATGAAAGCCTGCTTTTCGATGGACTGCCGCCTTATACCTTCGCAGGCGGACATTGGGGCTGCGTTGAGGTGGTGCTCGATTACGCCTCTAGGGATCCCCGCCAGCTGATCAGGCTCCCATGCGAATACCTTCTTGTTTGCGCGCAGGAACCTAACCAGGGCCTCCTCCTTCTCGGGCTCGAGGTTGGCGCCTATGGTGAAGGTGGCGTTAGAGGATCCGTCCTCGTCGACCAGTATCTGCTTAGTTTCTGCCTTGTCTTGGGTGAACAATTGCTTCTTCTTGGCCGAGCAGCCCCCTTGGGATCAGGGGCGTCTGAGTCGGCAGGCTGCGCCGATGCCGCCGCCTTGAAGGCGAGCTTGAGCAATTGCAGCGCATCCCCGGTGTCTCCGGACACTGTGAGGACGTCGTTGCTCCCGGGCATCTTCATGAGGTTGTACGTTGGGTGAGTCGCGGCCATGAATCGGGCTAGTGCTGGGTAGCCGAGGATGGCGTTGTATGGGAGGCCGATGGGGGCGATGTCGAAGTCGATTAGCTCCGTGTGGAAGTTGTTGTAGGTGCCGAAGGTTACCGGGAGAGCGGATCTGCCCGGGCTGGATGACTTCGCCCGATGCCCAGAAGGGCGGCTGGGCTGAAGCCGCTCGGTGGTATGTGAAGGAGGCTGAAGGTTTCAACCGAGAACACGCTAAGGCCAGCGCTGTGTCGAAGTCTGGTGGCCGCTGGCAGATCGTGGGGTGCACTGCATTAGGAAGCGCCCCAAGCAGGCTAAGTTGGAGGGTGGTCCTCGAGCTGAAAGCAGATCGGCCTTGGGCGCCCGACCGACTGAGGAGCCCCGCCACGTGGAGGCAGCGCCTACCTGGCGGACAAATGGCTTGAGCGTGGCGGCTGAAGGTGGCGCTGCGAGCCGCCCGAAGTGCCGCGATGACCGGGGCACGGCGCGCATCTTTGGGCGAGAAGAGGTTGCGCAGCTCTTCCCAGAAGGCCACGGAAGCCGCCCGGTAGGTGGAGCAGCCACATCGCGGGCGTCGGTGAGTGCCATGGGAAGCCAGTTAGCCATGACCCTGTCGTCGCCTCCTCCTTCGAGGATGGCCTCCTCGTACGCCAGCAGGAAGGCCAGCGGATCAGTCGTGCCGTTGTAGCGCGGCGGCATCTCCGACTTGAACTTGTCCGCCACCGCTTTGTGTCGCAAAGTGGGGCCAAGGCTCGAGCCCCAGCCCCAGCTGGCCTTTGGCGGCCGGGCGGGTGGCGCGCTGCTCATCACGAGGCAAATCGCGGTGTCGGTGGAAGCGGTCGGCGGAAGAAAGCCCGGCGCACCTACAGCGCGCCAAATGTCGGTTCGGGTTCAGCAGACCCTCTAGGTTCGAACACTGGGGTGCGCGCGGAGATCTCGCCCTCTACCTACCTGCACCTCGCCGCCTCGCTAGGATCTAAACTATGAAAGGAACAACACAAGAGGCACAAGGTTTATACTGGTTTGGGCCACCATTGTGGTGTAACACCCTACTCCAGTGTGTGGTGTGGTGGATTGCCTCTTGGGATGATGATGAACAATACAAGGAAGAACAACCTCGCGAGGGTCTGTTCTTGGCTGGTGCGATGAACTGCTAGGGGGAGTTCAGTCGCTCTCTCTCTCTGCTGATTCAAGGTGCTGGATCCTCTCCCTCTACCCTGTGGGTGGCTAGTCCTATTTATAGGCAAAGGCCCTGGGCCTCTTCCTAAATATTGAGTGGGAAGGGCGCCAACAATTGGCTATTTTGAAGGGAACATCTAGTACACTTATCTGACCAAGTTGGTCCTCGCTTTGCCAAAAGGCTCGGTGGTGGCCCAGCTTGGGCTCCACGATGACTTCCTTCAGGGCGTTGCGACGGTCTTGGTCTTGTTGCACCGAAACGGATGCCTTTGCTTGATACTTTTGCCTGCGCTTGCCCCCTTTGCACCAAAGAGGAAATAAGGACACTGCACGGGCTGGCGCCCGCCTGGCGCCCTTGGTCGTCATGGCTTGCGTCATGGGCACCTCGTGAGGTACCCTGCCTTGATCTCTCCGCCTCCTCGCGATCCAGCCTGACGAGGCCGTGCCTGAGGAGGCTTCCTGTCGTCCGCCCCATGAGGCTTGGCCCCTCGCGAGGGTCTTGAGCTTGTGTTGATGAAGATGGGCCGTGCTAGGCCACCCCTTGAGCCACGCCGCAGGCCGCAGACAGGCAAGTCTGGGTACCCCCTGTAACTCCCCGGATACAACTTTCCATATTAGTAACTCCAACTCTTGCCTTCTCCGGAGATGTATTATGATATTTTCCTTCGTGGTTGGGTTTTTGTCTTTTGTTTTGCATTTTGTTCATGGCGTGCATCTCATCTCATCGCATCATCCGCATTGCATCCGCATGTTTTCATAAAACTCGTAGTCGTTTGTAGTTGCCGCTTCTCTCTTTGTCTCCGTTTATCTTTTGTCAAGCCCTCTTGTCTTCGTCGACCTCTCTCAAACCCCTCGTGCGGCGTCAAAACCTTCCCGAACCCGAACCGCTTGCAGTCCGCGACCGATGGGTTCGGATCATCCCCAAACACCCCTCTTATATCCTCGATTCTTTGTTGGACTCCGCTAAGCCATTTATTCACTACCGCTCGATTTCGATCGAAGGATCCAGATTAGCCCCTAGCCAAACACCCTAATTTCTAGGGATCTTCTAGCCGCCGCCGCCCGTCTCATCACCCAGCTCGGGATCCCCATCTCACCAACCACCACAGCCCGAGCTGCACCTCGTTTTCCCCACCGGACCAATCCATCGATCCACCTCCCTCCATCGATCTCTGAGCGCCTCTGCAGCCTCCTGCGTCTGATCCAGCCCTCCTGTGCTCCTCCACGACGTGCTCCTTCCACTGAGCCCCGCGCCTCTCCTCCAGTTCGGCTGCCGTTGACCCCGGCGAGCAGTTCTACCGGCGACCACGACCAGCCACCGTCTCGTCGTTCCCCTGCCTCGGCCTCGCACCCCGACGGCCACTTCGTCAGCCTCGTCACCGCCGTTGAACCGCAGGTCAGCACCTTGCCTCCTCCTCCCGTCCTCTTCTTCGGCTTCCCTCTCTCTAATCCCTCTCTCTCCCAGATACTCCGTCGCCATGGATGCCAGCCACTGCATTGTCTCTGCATCGAGCACCGCTCGACCCCGCGTTGACCCGTCGCCCCGCCAAGTCCATGGAGCCGCTTTGCCTGCTGCTTCTGCTGCTTCCTGCATCGTTCGCCGCCGCCAAGACCTTGCCTCGCCGGATCCGCCTCCATCGGCCTTCGTTCGGCGTGCCGCCGCCGGGATCCGCTTGCCTTCTCGCCGACCTGCTGCTTCCCGTGCCTGCCAGCCGCCGCCAAGTCCCAGCGCGTGCCCACGAAGACTCTGCTTCCAGTGACGCCGCCTTGTTCGTTCTCTGCCGCGTCAGGAGATGCTCGATCCGGTCCCCGTTGACCGCGAGCATCGGCTGGGTCACAGGCCGCGCAGGCCCAGCGCGCCCCTGCCGGCCTCCCTCTCCACCAACCGGCCCATGAGGCCCGGTGAGTAGCCCCCGCCCTCTGTATGCTCCTGTTGGCCCAGCCAGTTTCGGCCTGTGATGTTTTTTTCCCTGCCAGGACGATTTTATCTAATTTCCAGGAAACTGCAAGTTTACAGATTGCACCCTCATGTTCATGCATGTAATAACTCACAAACGGTGCATCGGATTAAAATGATTTTAACATGTAAAATGCTTAGAATTTTGTCTAGTTTCATAATATGCCACTTTCATCCTTGTTTACAATGTTTAAAATGCTGTTTGTTTAAATTTGCTCAAATGCCATGTTAAAATGATTTATTTCATAACTAAATAACCGTAGCTCGGTTTTAAATAAACTTTATATGTAAATGGGGTAGAAAAATGCATAGATTAACTTGGTGCACTTTATTTTACTGCTTAACAACAATAAAATATGATTTAGAGCAGAACAGTACCAAATCAAAATATGCACATGAGGATTTTCCGAAATTGTTGTTTCTTATTTCCGGCCTCATTTAAACTTGCCTAAATAGTTAGTTTACTTTTGTTTCACCTCTTGCCATGTTTAACAACATTTAATATTGTTGAGTACCTAAACGGGAGAGAACTAAATAAATGAATGTGGTGTTTCTTCAATATGCAACCCGTTGCATATTGAGCTCCACCTAACTTGTAGTATTGTTTGTTGCACTTTGCCATGCCTATCTAAACCGGACATGCATCATACTTGTTTTTGCATCATGCCGTGTTTATGCTTGTGCATTTACTATGTTGTTTGCTTCTTTCCGGTTTGCTTCTCTCGTTAGCTTCGGTTTCGTTCCGGAGTTATGAGGATTCGTCGACTACTCCCGGTTGTCTTCTTCATGGACTCATTCTTCTTCCTAGCGGGATTTCAGGCAAGATGACCGTCACCTTGGATCTCATTACTATCATTGCTATGCTAGTTGCTTTGTTCCATCGCTTTGCTGTGTTACCTACCACTTGCTGCTCAACCCTCCCAAATTGCCATGAACCTCTAACCTTTGACACCCTTCCTAGCAAACCGTTGTTTGGCTATGTTACCACTTTTGCTCAGCCCCTCTTATAGCGTTGTTAGTTGTAGGTGAAGATGAAGATTGCTCCATGTTGGATTATGTTTATGTTGGGATATCACAATATCTCTTATATTAATAATGCATCTATATACTTGGTAAAGGGTGGAAGGCTCGGCCTTATGCCTGGTGTTTTGTTCCACTCTTGCCGCCCTAGTTTCCGTCATATCGGTATTATGTTCCCGGATTTTGCGTCCCTAACGCGGTTGGGTGATTTATGGGACCCCCTTGACAGTTTGCTTTGAATAAAACTCCTCCAGCAAGGCCCAACCTTGGTTTTACCATTTGCCTCACCACCACCTATTTTCCCTTGGGAGTCGCTCTCTCGAGGGTCATCTTTATTTCAGCCCCCCCGGGCCAATGCTTGTCTAAGTGTTGGTCCAAACTAGAGCACCGTGCGGGACCATCCCTTGGCAACTTGGGTTACGTCGGTACCTGTACGCTTCGCTTATCCGGTGTTGCCCTAAGAACGAGATATGTGCAGCTCCTATCGGGATTGTCGGCACATCGGGCGGTCTTGCTGGTCTTGTTTTACCATTGTCGAAATGTCTTGTAACTGGGATTCCGAGACTGATCGGGTCTTCCCGGGAGAAGGAATATCCTTTGTTGATCACGAGAGCTTATCATGGGCTAAGTTGGGACACCCCTGCAGGGTTTGAACTTTCGAAAGCCGTGCCCGCGGTTATGTGGCAGATGGGAATTGGTTAATATCCGGTTGTAGTAAACTTGAAGTAAACTCTTCTAAAATACACCAATCGTGTGCGTAACCGTGAGTGTCTCTTTTCGGGGTTGATCAAGAGGAGAACACGGTTTCTGGGTTATGTTTGCCGTAAGTAGGAGTTCAGGATCACTTCTTGATCATTACTAGTTGACGACAGCTTGCTTTGCTTCTCTTCTCGCTCTTTTTTGCGTAAGTTAGCCACCATACTTGCTTACCGCTGCTGCAACCTCACCACTTTACCCTTTCCTTTCCCATTAAGCTTTGCTAGTCTTGATACCCATGGTAATGGGATTGTTGAGTCCTCGTGGCTCATAGATTACTACAACAACAGTTGCAGGTACAGGTTATGCGATGATCATGACGCGAGAGCGATGTTTGCTTGTTTTGGAGTTCTCCTTCTGCTTATTCTTCGATCAGGGGATAGGTTCCAGGTCGGAAGCCTGGGCTAGCAGGGTGGATATTGTTTGGGTTTCTGTTTTTGTTTCATCCGTAGTCGGATGTTGATCTTATGTATGATGTATTGTTGTATTCATGTGCCTTTGTATATCTTGGCTGTATCCCCACTATTATGTAATGATATCCACCTTGCAAAAGTGTCTTCAAGATGCGCTTCTATCCTTGGTGGGACCTTCGAGTTCCTTTAGGATAGGGCCGCATCTTGGGCGTGTTACCCGTTCCCGAGCGCCGATCGAGCTCTCTTTTTCCGAGACAACTTCGCGATACCCTTCCAGATCGGCACTGCGGAGACAAAAGGCGGCGACGCAGCAACAGGCCCCGTTCAACAGGTTTCTTTTTAGATTAAGCCCTGTGTAAACCTTTTCTATTGCCTCTTGTTGTTTAACCATCCCATGGGTTCCATACCCACGAGAGGATCTTGCCGTTTTTTGCATTTCGCCCGACAGATTAACGCACGCACGGAAGCGCAGGGTTTATAATTAATGGGCATTCTTGAGCCCATCGTCTGCATTATAAAGTCCGAATACCTTCGGGAGTGTTCAAGCGTCACGAGTTTGGCTTTATATGCATCAGCTCCGAATCATGTCTTTGGTCAAATGTTGGGTTTGTCCGGCTCCTGGGTTTGCCGCCTTACGTTCCGTTGTTATCGGCTAAGGTGGCAAAAGGAGAACTACTGCGATTGTGCCCTGGTTATTCCGGACGAGCACCTCAGTAGAGAAAGCCGAAAATTGACTGTCATGATGCAGCGAGAGACTGTTCAACAACTCAAAGACCAATCAGAATCTTTAGGATCCCTCCGCATTAACGAAGGACCGTTTCCCGGTCATGTACACACGCGCCCGTATTCGGATGCACGCGAAGGTACCAGGGGCTACATAGTAGCCCCAACATTAGATTCCCATGGCTAAGCAAAAGTGTTATAGCTATATAGTCCGGTTGCCTAGTTCGAGTTGCCATCACCTCCTTAATGGACCAAGACGTTGGATCAAGTGTGATTAAGCATATTTTTTGCGAACACCGCCACATTGTTTGAGTGGGGGCTGAAGCCGACGACTGCTATCTTTAGCATTACACATTCATATATATATATATATATATATATATATATATATATATATATATATATATATATATATATATATATATATATATTTATATATATTTATATGTATATGTATATATATATATATATAAACGACATATTGGGGACACAATAATACTTTCGGGCAAAAAGTATAAATATAGCCTTATAACCAAAATAACATTGTTCTTACAATGGTTCGATTCATCACTCGAATAAGACATTCTTCGAGCACTGCACCTCTATTAGGAGGGCACCTTCGGTGACCTGCGCCAAGTAGTGCTCGGCTGGATATTGGCCCCCCGCCGGATCTTAGGTCGCTATAATGATGGCCTCCATATCCATCCAATAGGCTTTAACGCGGGCAAGAGCCATTCGTGCACCCTCTATGCACGCCGACCTCCTCATGGCGTCGATCCGAGGCGCGACCCCAAGGAATTGCTGCACCAACCCAAAGTAAATGTCCGGCTTAGGCCCTTTCGGCCAAAGATGGTCTATCACAGACCGCGTCGCAAGACCAGACAGCCTATGAAGCTCCGTACAGCAGCCATCTTGTCACTTAACGGCAGCGGGCGAGTGGGAGCATTGAATTGCGACCAAAAAATCTTCTCCACTTCCTTATCACCCTGATCCTCGAAGAACTTGGCAGCGTCAGCCGTACTCTTCGCCAAATCCGCATACGCGTCCGCAGGACTCCAGCGCCCATCCAGGGGAGTGTACTTCGGATCGAAAAACTTCGTCCATAGCTAGTAGGAGCCTCCAGTCGCGATTTTACCGGCCTGTTGAAGTTCCTCCCGCGCACCCCTGAGCACGGTATGTATTTCCTTGGTGGCATTACGCGCCTTGTCCAGCTCGGCCAAACTTTCCTTATGCTCCTTTTCAAGGAGCTCATACCGGTCAGCGGCATTTTTTAACTCCACAGCCATTTCGGCTATCTTTTCCTCGCTTCGGCGATGAGCGTCCTGCTCGGCTCTCAATTCTTCGGCCGCCTTTAGGGCAGCTGCATTGCTAACCCGAGCTTGTTCCTTCGCTTGGACAAGTTCTGCCCTCAGGGCCTCCACGGCAGCAGCACCATCTGCAGTCCAAACATATTATATTAACATCATGCCGCCTCCATATTTTCCTATACAAAGGAAGGCAGAGCACATACCTTGTGATTTGTCCAGCCGCTCGTTCACCAGCGTGATATCGGCATCAATCGATTGAATCTGCATGGTCAGTTCGAAATCTTCCACGGACTGGCCGGCGTCCGGACTCACAGGTACCTGCACACGTTTACAGCACTATCATTAGTTTATGATCCCCCGTTTGCCGCCTAGGGTGGGCAACCAGAGTCTCAGGGGCTACTATCTATATGGAGCACACCTAACGTGTGCCTCACAGCCAAAAACAATCTATTCTTCACTACATACCTCAAAGCCTCTTAGCAGACTTGTAAATGGTTCATTCAAACCGCTTGTAGCGGACGAAATCTTCTTGAGCACCGCGCTCATTAACTAGCGGTGCTCCTCCGAGTGCGCAGCTCACTCCATTAGGCCCGTCAATACATCCGGCCGGACATCGAACTATGCCGGACCCTTCCCATCGCCCCTCATGGGAGCCAAACGCTCCGGGCTCAAGGGGGCTGACACATTGGCTTCCGGCTTCGGCAGATCCGGACTCCTCCGTGACGACACCTCAGTGTCGCCCGCTTCATGAGCCGGAGAGGTGGGTGGGGTCTCGCTCTCCACCATCTCCGGAGGAAGATCCCCCGAAGACGAACTCTGTTGAGAAGGGCTGCTAGCCGGACTGCGAAAGACGAATCCTGGTTATTGATCTAGGAGGAACGCAGTACCTTCGAATTAAAATTAACTTACAGCTCGGTGGAGGGCTGGCCCGTTGGAGGGCATGGTGCTGTGAGGGTGCCCGTCAGGGCAAGGCTCCATGGGGATGTCTTTTTCCCTAATTTGGGCATCTCCGCCTCCAAGTCTTCGGAGGCGACCCTCTTCTTCCCGTGCGGGGAGGAGGCTTTAGCCTCCCCTCCCCGACTATCCTCCTTGGGGGAGGTAACAATTCCCCCGGTTCGGATGCGTAGCATGTGGGGTTCGGTTTCTTCGTTCCTCCCCTTGTCTTTCCCCGAGGGCATCCTGCTGAGTACCCGGTCGAGCATCTTGGCCATGGTGGGGGCGGGCGAGCCTTCGGGAAGTGGCGCCGGACACCTGATTCTCTCCGCCTTGCTGAGCCATTCCTAGACACGGATGATTTTCAGAATAAACAATCATGACAAATACAAAACAGGGTGTCTGGTATCAAGGCTACTTACTTGAGTATCTAGGCGATTGGAGCTTAGGCCCGCATCCTCGGTGGTATCCGGACACACTACTTTCCGTCCGAAGAATAATTTGCACATCTCTTCGAGCTTCAAGTCGAAGAAGTGCTTGACAATCCGCGGACCCTCCGGATTGAACTCCCACATCCGGAGAGGCCGGCGTTGGCACGGCAACATCCGTCGGATTAACATCACTTGCATTATGCTGATAAGGTTAATGTCCTTCTCAAGAAGCTCCCGGATGCGATTCTGCGATCTGGTATATCACCGGTAACCCCAATTCCGTCCTCGTCCGTCCAAGACGCCAAACTGTGACGGAGGGCCCGAGCGAAACTCGGGGGCAGCCACCCACTTTGTGCCTTTGGGAGCCGTGACGTTAAACCACCTCCGTTGCCATACATCGGATACTTCTGGGAAAGAACCCTCTGGACATGGGGCGTCGACGTTTCTACTTATTACGGCACCTCCGCACTCCGCATGTCGTCCCTCGATCATCTTTGGCGTCACATTAAAGGTCTTGAGCCATAAGCCGAAGTGTGGGGTAATGTGGAGAAAAGCCTCGCACATGATAATGAACGACGAGATATGGAGGATAGCATCCGGAGCCAGATCGTGAAAATCCAGCCCATAATAGAACATGAGCCCCCTCACAAAGGGGTCGAGGGTGAAGCCCAGGCCGCGGAGGAAGTGCGGGATAAAAACGACGCACTCATTAGGCTCGGGTGTGGGGATGACCTGCCCGGATGCAGGAAGCCTGTGTTGGATGTCGGCGGTCAGGTATCCGAACTCCCTAAGCTTCGCAATGTCGTCCTCTTGAATCGAGGAGGCCACCCACTGGCCTTGAGGAATGGATCTGGACATATCGGCGGATCTGGGGGTTGAAGCTTAGGTTTCGGGTGTTAGAACTCGAGGTTCAAGAAGGCGCGAGGAAGGTGGAAAAGAGGCATAGGCCTCGACCCCTTTTTATAAATGGGATGAATATCAAGAGTCCCTGGAGTGGCCGTTTGAGGCTTATCTAAAAACACACGAAACGGTCATCGTGGGGTTGCGTGCGCCCATATTGACGGAAAAATCCCGTAATAAGTGGAACACGATCTCTGCCCCGACGGGACGTGCCAATAAAACCGTCTCGTGCGAGTCGTCATGGGGTAAGAAACGCCGGTTCGCGTTGGGCCAGGCCACGATGCACGGGCACGATGCACGAAGACTGCCAGCATATCAGGTTTATACCATGTGAAGACCATCTTGTGGATCCGGACACGATTCGAGCGCCTCGATAATTGCCTTGGAGTATTCGGAGGAGGAACCCGCCCTGCAATGCCCGCAACAAGATCGCGCCACGGACTCATCATCATTGAAGCCTGGTTCGAGGGCTCCGAGGGAGTCTGGATTAGGGTATCCGGACAGCCGGATCTGTGTACAACGTCCGGACTATTGAAGCGTGAAGATACAAGACTCAAGACTTGACCCGTGTCCGGATGGGACTTTCCTTGGCGTGGAAGGCAAGCTTGGCGATCCGGATATTATATTTCCTTCCTTGTAACCGACTCCATGTAAACCCTAGCCCTCTCCGGTGCCTATATAAACCGGAGAGGTTGGTCCTTAGAAGGCCGATCACAATTACAATCGTACCATCATAGGCTAGCTCTTAGGGTTTAGCCTCTATGATCTCGTGGTAGATCTACTCTTGTACTACCCATATCATCAATATTAATCAAGCAGGAAGTAGGGTTTTACCTCCATCGAGAGGGCCCGAACCTGGGTAAACATCTGTGTCCCTTGCTTCCTGTTACCATCAGCCTTGACGCACAGATCGGGACCCCCTACCCGAGATCCGCCGGTTTTGACACCGACAATAGGGGCTTAGCCCAGTGGGTTATGGCCCAAGTATCTTAATTAGGGGCTTAGCCCAATTATCTTATCGTATTAGGATCGTTTGCTTAGGAGTCAAGCAAACCTCTCTATATAAGGAGAGGAGATGTATCAATCTAATCAAGCAAGAAGCAATCAATATTTGCTTGGCTTCCCTTAGGGAGCCGGGAGACCTAAACCCTAGCCGCCTCCTGCCTTCGCCGCTGTTGCTCCCGTCGCAAGGACGGCGCCACGCCGCCGGCCGCCGCGCACCAGCCCTCGCCCTTCCCCCTCCTTCCCCTACAACCTACGCCCTAGATCCGGTAGGGCCCTAGCTCCTACCAATTTGGTATCCAGAGACTTGGGTCCGATCATGTCTTCGTCAACACCATCGCCGCCGCTGTCCGTCTCCACCTCCGTGCAGATGACCACCGCGCCGATGATGTCCGCCCCGATGACCACCGCCGGCACCCCCACGCTGTCGGGCCCGGTCACCACCACGGGTTCCTCACCACCGCCGGCCCCCATCACTTCCGCCCTGCGGCCAGCCGCCGTCTTCACGCCGGAACAGATGACCAGCACGCTGCAACAGCTCGTGACGGCCGTCCAAGGGCAGGAGTGTACGGCCTCCCGCCGGTTGCGCCGATCGCCACCTACGGCCACCCTACGCTGTGGCTGTTTCCGAGCGCACCCGCAGGCGGCGGGCCCCTGCTGTTGCCGTTCCAGACAGGGAACTCCAGCGGGCCACCACCAGTCACCTCGGGCCTGTGGCATCTGCCGCCGCCACCATCGATGGCGCCCCTATGGCACCTACAGCCGTTGCCTTCCCCGGTAGCCGCTACCCCCGTCCAGCCCCGCTGCTGCCGCTGCACCCACCGGCGCCGCCCCTGCCCAGCTCGGGGGTACCCTCGCCGACCGACCTCCCGATCCATCAGGTCCGGTTTCCACCCTCCCCATCGCCACTTCCAGCGTGGGCGGCTGGGTCTTCGCAATCGCTGGTCTACACCACAGCCATCGAACAGCCGTCTCCGTTCCCGCAGTTCGGTGGGCCATCCGGTTCTTCCGGTCCCTACCCGGAGTACTCCGACCAAGCGCCACCCGCCTCGCTGATCCGCACCTTCGAGCCAGCTCGACACGGCGCTCCGACCCAGACACCGCCGTTGTTCGCCAAGATCGACTTCGCCACCTATGACGGCACGGAGGACCCCCCTCAACTGGCTCAACCAGTGCGACCAGTTCTTTCGCAGGCAGCGCACCCTCGCATCGGAGCGTACCTGGCTCGCGTCGTACCACCTCCGCGGTGCGGCACAAACCTGGTATTACACCCTCGAGCAGGACGAGGGCACCATGCCCCTTGGGAGCGCTTCCGTGAGCTCTGCCTCCTTCGCTTTGGTCCTCCGGTGCGCGGGAGCCGACTAGAGGAGATCGGCCGCCTTCCCTTCACCTCCACAGTGCAGGACTTCGCCGACCGTTTCCAGGCCCTGGCGTGCCATGCATCGGGCGTGACGGCGCAGCAGCGGGCCGACCTCTTCGTCGGTGAACTTCCGGATCACATCCGCGTGGACGTGGAGCTTAGGGGACCCCAGAATCTCCAGACAGCCATGTACTACGCCTCAATTTGGTATCCAGAGACTCGGGCTCGATCATGTCTTCGTCAACGCAAACGCCGCCGCTGCCAATCATCACCACCGCACCGCTGACCACCGCCGGTTCCCCACCAAAGGCGGCCTCGGTCACCGTCACCACCGCCGGTTCCCCCACGCCGCCGGCCCCGGTCACCTCCGCTGGGCCGACAACCGTCGTTTTCACGCCGTAGGAAGTCACCAGCATCTTGCGGGATCTCGTGCCGGCCGTCCAGGGCATCCATATGTACCTGGCCGGGACGCCCGCACCTCCGCCGGCTGCGACTACCGCCGCCTACGGAAACCCTGCACTGTCGTGGCCGTCCCGGGGCGCCCCTGCAATGGGTGGGCCACCGCTGCCGCCGCTCCAGGTGGGGCACCCCAGTGGGCTGCCTCCACCGCTACTGCACCTGCCATAGTACTCGGTACCCGCGGCGATCGCCGGGGCCCATCCGTCGTTCCAGCCGCCGCCCGCCCCAGTGCCATCCTAGCCGCAGTGGCCCCCGCCGGTTCTCGCGGCGCCATCCGCGCCTTCCGCGCCCGCCCTAGCGCCAGCGATTCAGGCCGCCCCAGCCGCGCCAACCGCGCCGCCCGCGCCGGTCCAGCTCCCACCGCCGCCGCCCAGCTCCGGACTGGGCCAGTCCACACCGGGAGGCCTCCCGATCCAGCAGGTCCGGTTTCCGCCGTCACCGTCCCAGATCTCGGCCTGGCTAACCGGGACGTCGCCACCGCCAGTTTACACGGAGGCCGGGGACCCACCGGTACCCACGCTACAGTCTGGGGCCTCGTCCGGCTCCTCGGGGGCCTATGACGGTCTCCACCGTTGACCGGGCACCGTCATCATCACTGCTCCGCACCGCTGAGCCAGTCGGCCATGGCGCGCCGACCCAAACACTGTCGCGGTTCGCCAAGATCGACTTCGCCACTTATGACAGCGCGGAGGACCCGCTCAACTGGCTCAACCAGTGTGTGCAGTTTTTCCACGGACAGCGCACGCTCGCGTCGGAGCGCACTTGGCTGGCATCCTACCACCTCCGCGATGCAGCCCAGACCTAGTACTACGCCCTCGAGTAGGACGAGGGCAGCATGCCCCCTTGGGAGCGCTTCCGCGAGCTCTTCCTCCTTCATTTTGGGCCACCGATCCGCGGGAGCCGCCTGGCGGAGCTAGGCCGCCTTCCCTTCACCTCCACGGTTCAGGACTTCGCCAACCGTTTCCAGGCCCTGGCATGCCACGCGTCGGGCGTGACGGCGCAACAGCGGGCCGACCTCTTTGTCGGTGGACTTCTGGATCACATCCGCGTGGACGTGGAGCTTCAGGGACCCCAGGATATCCAGACGGCCATGTACTACGCCCGTGTGTTCGAGCGCTGCGCGGTGGCCGTCCAGCAGGAGTCACCATCTCAGGCCAGTGGGTCGCTACCCTGGCCAGATCCCGCTCCGGTCGGCCTGTTTAGGCTTCCGCGGCACGCCCATTCCGCCGGCTCGCCTCGGCCGAGCTACTCGAGCGTCGCCGCCAAGGGTTGTGCTTCAACTGCGACAAGCCCTATACGCCCGGCCACGCCTGCCCGCGACTCTTCTACCTGCAGGTTGCAGACTACATTCCGGACGACGCCGTCACTGTTGAGCTTGCCGCCCTAGCTGTCGAGAAGGTGTTTGACGCTGGTTGATCACCTCGAGGAGTTCAGCAAGCGCTTCCCCACCTTACAGCTCGAGGACGAGCTGTTTGTGCAGGTGTTGAGAAGTGTTATCACCGGCATAGGGCTTAGCCCAGTGGGTTATGGCCCAAGTATCTTAATTAGGGGCTTAGCCCAATTATCTTATTGTATTAGGATCGTTTGCTTAGGACAAGTAAACCTCTCTATATAAGGAGAGGAGATGTATCAATCTAATCAAGCAAGAAGCAATCAATATTTTCTTGGCTTCCCTTAGGGAGCCGGGAGACCTAAACCCTAGTCGCCTCCTGCCTTCGCCGCCGCTGCTCCCGTCGCAAGGACGGCGCCACGCCGCCGGCCGCCATGCACCAGCCATCGCCCTTCCCCCTCCTTCCCCTACAACCTACGCCCTAGATCCGGTAGGGCCCTAGCTCCTACCATCATGATGCTCTCTTCATGTTTCAATTCTTATCCTTTATGCGAGCATCATTGAACTCATCATGCCTAGCTTAAAAGGCATTAAAGAAAAGCGCTTGTTGGGAGACAATCCAACACTTTTACCTACTGTTTTTGTTTTTTCACATGATTATTCTACTGTGTTGATCATGTTTTATTGCTCTTGTTTCAAAAAAGTGCCAAGTAAAGCCTTTAGGATCATGTTGGGTGATAGTTGATTTGATCTTGCTGAAAAACGGAAACTTTCGCGCTCACGAAAATAATTCTCATTTTTAACAGAAGAGTGCGTTTGCGTTCATTATTTTTGAAGAAGTTTAATACACAAATTTATTACTTGTTCCTAATTTTCCATAATTTTTGGAGTAGCAGAAGTATGGTAGTTATCCAGATCATTACAGACTATTCTGTTTTTGACAGATTCTGTTTTCAATGCATAGTTTGCTTGTTTTGTAGTTTCTATGGATTATATGGCTCAACATAAATTGTGGAAATGATATGCTAAAGTAGGCATTGTGTGGAAACAATTATGAATCTTGTCTTTGACAATACCAAAATTGGAATGGTTTGCTCTTTATCATACTAACCGATCTCACAAAGTTCCGTTAAGTTTTGTGTGATTGAAGTTTTCAAGTTTTTGGTGAGATACTGATATGAGGAGAATAAGGAGTGACAAGAACCTAAGCTAGGGGATGCCCAAGGCACCCCCAAGGAAATATTTAAGGAAGATCCAAGCCACTAAGCTTGGGGATGCCCCAGAAGGCATCCCCTCTTTCGTCTCCAACATTATCGGTAACCTCACTTGGAGCTATGTTTTCATTCGTCACATGATATGGGTTTTGCTTGGAGCATCAATTTATTTTGTTAGGATTTACTTTCTGTTATTTAGATTAATGTTTTGCATCTTTTATTTTATTAAAAATGTCAAGTATATCCTTTGCCATGCTTATTTTACAAGTCTACATGTTGGTTTTTCAAAACAGAAGGTTTACCGCTGTTGCAAAAAAATCCCTAGAAAAGTCAGAATGTGATAAAATGTTGAAACTTCATGCAAAATAAGATCTGATAAACTTTCTACAGTTTGGTATAATTTCATAATGTTTGGAGTTGAATAAGTATTGATACTCTTGTATTCTTTACAGACTGTACTGTTTTGGCACATTGCTGTTAAGTTTGCATTGTTTGCATATGTTTGCTTCTTTAATTATCCTATTCGAGGATAGGAGTATTAAATATACAGAGGCATTTAGTATGCAATGTTGAATAACAATTTTAGAGATTTGCTACAGTAGAGAATGATAAGGTTTTTGCATTGGTTTATACTAACTTATCTCACGAGTTCTTGTTGAGTTTTGTGTGGATGAAGCTTTTGATATTTAGGAAAACTGTGATATGAGAAGAATTAAGGAGACACAAAAGCTCAAGCTTGGGGATGCCCAAGGCATCCCAAGATAATATTTCAAGAAGTCTCAAAGCATCTAAGCTTGGGGATGCCCCGGTAGGCATCCCACCTTTCTTCTTCAACAATTATCGGTTAGTATCGGTTGAGCCTAAGTTTTTGCTTCTTCACATGAGTTGTGCTATTCTTGGAATGTCATTTTATTTTGTTTGCTTGCTATTTTAACAAAATACTTAGATCTGAAAGTTTTTTTAAATAAAATAGAGTCCTCAACTAGTTGCCAGGGAGGCTAGGTAACTGGCACGCGCATCCCGTGAACGAAGCTCTTTTCTGTGGAATTGCTCTAGTGCTTCACTTGTATCTTTCTGGGCACGGTGTGCTTTAGTATTTTTGAAGAAATTCGCTCTTTATTCACTTAAATTAATTTGAGAGAAAGAAATATTATGCTCATGATCTTCACTTATATCTTTTTGGAGTAGCTTGTCATTTACTCATGTGCTTCACTTATATCGTATGAGTAAATTGTTGAATAAATTGAATGTCATGAAGTTGAAATCATATCATGCCTAGTGGTAGCTTCACATTGGGTTTATAAAGTGAAATATTATGAGGCTTGACAATCACAATATTGGTTATACAAGCAATTCACAAATAATTAGTATACGGAAGAGAACTTTCACATGCAAATACACTATCTTGGGAATCTTTTGTGATTGTGAGCCCCATCACAATATTATATGCCAAAATTGTTGACGTTGGACAAGGAAGACAACGTAATGGTTTATGTTTGTTCATATTCACATAGAAGTTATATTGTCATAGATCCTTCAACATGTGGTGCTTGCCCCCATCTTTGCTAGCTAAAATTCGCACCAAGTAGAGATACTACTTGTGCATCCAAAAACCCTTAAACCCAAATCTTATTTTCAAGAGTCCACCATACCTACCTAAGGATTGAATAAGACCCTTCAAGTAAGTTGTCATCGGTGCAATAAGGCAATGAAAAATGCTTCTAAAAGTGTGAGATCATTTAGTGTAAGAGAAAATTGAGCGTTGTACGAACTTGTGATGGCAAAGAATAAAAGTGACAGACTGCATAATGAAGGTTGCTATCATAAGGGGAAATATAACATGACGTTCTTTTGCACTAAGGGGTTGAGCATACAAACAAATAAGGTCATGGCAACCTCTGCTTCCCTCTGCGAAGGGCCTATCTTTTACTCTTTAGTATTTACTTTTATGCAAAGAGTCAAAGTTTTTCTCTCTATTCCTTTTTATTTTTCTCTTTTGGCAAGCACCATGTGGTGAGGAAAGATCTAGGAACATATGTCCAGTTGAATATGGGTAGCATGAGTTATTATTGTTGACATCACCCTTGAGGTGAATACGTTGGGAGGCAAAACAATAAGCCCCTATCTTTCTATGTGTCCGGTTGAAACGTTTTGCTCATGTGTATGCGGTGAGTGTTAGCAATCATAGAAGACTATATGATGGTTGAGTATGCGGAGCTCTTACTTAAACTCTGTTGAATAAGCTGAATTGCAATTGCTTGGTGACTGAGAACGCAGGTCGTTGAGTTTCAAGAGAATTCATTGTTTAAACCTTAACATGTGAATTGGTTGCTACTATAACATGAGAAATTTAATGAGAAAGACTTGCTGTTATGATGCTAGGAAAAGTGATTGAAATTATCATTGATCAAACTTATGCACTTTGCTAGCATGAACATTTCATAAATTATTTCTTTTATCATTTACCTACTCGAGGACGAGTAGGAATTAAGCTTAGGGATGCTAATACGTCTCCAGCGTATCTATAATTTATGAAGTGTTCATGCTGTTATTTCATCATTCTTGGATGTTTTATAATCATTTTATATCATTTCTTGGGACTAACCTATTGACATAGTGGCAAGTGCCAGTTGCTGTTTTTTTGCATGTTTTTTACATCGCAGAAAATCAATATCAAACAGAGTCCAAACACCGCGAAACTTGTTGGAGATTTTTTATGGACCAGAACACCCAAGATGGGCCAGAGGAGCACCTGCGGGGTGCCCCGTGGGGGGCACAACCCACCAGGGCGCTCCAGGGGGCCCTGGCGTGCCCAGGTGGGTTGTGCCCACCTCGGTGGCCTCCCGCACCCCCTCTTTGCACTATAAATTCCCAAATATTCCAAAACCCTTCTGGGTTAACCTAGATCAGAAGTTCTGCCGCCGCAAGGCTCTGTAACCACTGAAAACCAATCGGGAGCCCGTTCCGGCACCCTGCCGGAGGGGGAATCATCACCGGTGGCCATCTTCATCTTCCCGGCGGCCACCACGGTGAGGAGGGAGTAGTCCACCCTCGGGGTTGAGGGTTTGTACTAGTAGTTATGTGTTTAATCTCTCTCTCTCTCACTCTCTCTCTCTCTCTCTCGTGATCTATATCATTGGCTTTGTTATCATATATGGATCATATGATTTTCTCCCCTCTATACCCTTGTGTCGGTGGGAACGACACCTATGGGGTCACTGGGATCCCTTCTACGGTCGGCGGGCGCGAGGTTGTGCAAAGAGCAGGTCTGACAGGAAGCACACAGGTCATTTACCCAGGTTAGAGCCGCGAAGATGCGTAATACCCTAGCCCTGCTTTGGTGGATGTATTCAGTGTTCTTGTGTTCTTGAGCTAGCTTCTGGGTGCAACTTGCCCAAAAGAGCCGAATCCCTCTCTTGGTCGCCTCGGGCCTCCTTTTAAAGGAAAAAGGGGTTGTGTCGGCGTTCTGGGAACGGGGGTCCCCAGACTTGCCTGCCTGCGGCCTACGGTGTGGCTCAAAGGGGGGCCCATCACGGCCCATCTTCACCAACACAAGCTCAAGACCCTCGCGGGGCGGACGACGGGGATATTCCTCAGGCACGGCCTCATCAGGCTGGCTCGCGAGGAGGCGGAGAGATCAAGGTGGGGTACCTCACGAGGTGCCCATGACGCAAGCCATGACAACCAAGGGCGCCAGGCGGGCGCCAGCCCGCGCAGTTTCCTCCTTTCCTCTTTGTTGCAAAGGGAGCAAGCGCAGGCGGGAGCATCAAGCAAAGGCATCCATTTCGGTGCAACAAGACCAAGACTAGTCCAACGGCAGGAAGGAAGCCATTGTGGAGCCCAAGCCGGCGTCACCACCAGGACCTTTGATAGGCGAGGACCAACTTTAGTCAGGATAAGTGTATCAGATGTTCCCCTTCAAAATGGCTAATTGTTGGCGCCCTTCTCGCTCAATATTTGGGAAGAGGCCTAGGGCCTTTGCCTATAAATAGGACTAGCCACACACAGAGCTAGGGGCATCTTGATCCGATCCAGAGAGAGCAAGAGAGAAGGCGACCGAACTCCCCCAAGCAGTTCATTGCCCCGGCCAAGAACAGACCCTCGCGAGGCTGTTCTTCCTTGTATTGTTCATCACCATCAGCCCAAGAGGAAATCCACCACACCACAAACTAGAGTAGGGTATTACACCACAATGGTGGCCCGAACTAGTATAAACCTTGTGTCTCTTGTGTTGTTCCTTTCATAGCTTAGATCTTAGCGAGGCGGCGGGGTACAGGTAGGTAGAGGGCGAATCTCCGTGCGCACCCCAGTGTTCGAACCTCACGGGTCTGCCGGAACCCGAAATCCGACATTTGGCGCCATGTAGGTGCGCTGGAGTTCCCCTTCCGCCACCGCGCTGACCCGCCTCGCGATGAGCAGCGCGCCCGCCGCCGCCAACAAGAACGCTGGGGCCAGGGCTTTGAGTTCGCCCCGCCTTGCAACGGTGCGGTGGCGGACAAGTTCGTTGGCGACGCCGCCGCGCTACAACGGCGCGACCGATCCGATGGTCTTCCTGCTGGCGTACGAGGAGGCCGTCCTCAAAGCTAGGGGTGACGACAGGGTCATGGCCAACTGGCTTCCCATGGCCCTAACCGGCGCTCCGCGCGCGTGGCTGCTCCACCTTCCGGTGGCCTCCGTGGCCTCTTGGGAAGAGCTCCGCAGCCTCTTCCTCACCCATCACGCTGCGCCGGGCGCCTTCGTCGTCGCGTTCTTCGGGCGGCTCATGGCGCCGCCCTCAAGTCACTACGCTGCCGTTCATTCGCCAGATCGGCGCCGCCTCACAGGCTGGGAGCCCGCCAGACCGGTCGGCGCCTAAGACCGGCCTCGACTTCAGCTCGGAGGACCACCTCCAACTCAGCCTGCTGGCAAGGCCCCATGCTGTGCACCCCCACCATCTGCCAGTGGCCGCCACCAGACTCTCATCGACGGTGGCACGGGCCTCAACGTGTTTCGCTGAGGCCTTCAACCTCCTCTCCAGATACCCCGGAGCGGCCGCAGCTCACCGCCCTTCTCAAGGCCGGGGCGGGTCATCCAGCTCCTTGGGACAGATCCGCCCCTGTAACTTTTTGGCACCTACGACAACTTCCGCATGGAGCTGGTCGATTTCGACATCGCCCCCATCGGCTCTCCCCACAACGCCATCCTCGGCTACCCAGACGGGCCTAGTTCATGGCCGCGACTCACCCGGGCGACAACCTCATGAAGATGCCCGGGAGCAACGGCGTCCTCACCGTGTCTGGGGACACCAGAGATGCGCTATGCAGGCTCAAGCTTCGCTCAAGATGGCGGCGCCGAGTAGCTCGCCGACGCTGGGACCCCCGAGCCCAAGGGGCTGCACCAACCAAGAAGAAACAGGTTGTTCACCCAAGACAAGGCAGAGACCAAGCAAATACCCATCGACGAGGACGGGTCCACTGACGCCACTTTCACCATAGGCGCCAACCTCGAGCCCGAGCAGGAGGAGCTCGATCAGTTGGCAGGGATCCCTAGGGGCGTAATCGAGCATCACCTCCACGTGTGCCCCAACGTGACGCCTGTGGAAGCGTAAAGCGAGGCGGCAGTCCACCGAAAAGCAAGCCTTCATTGTCCAGAGACCCGCAAGCTAGAAGCCGCCGGGTCATTCGCGAGGTCCGTATCCGGATTGGTCCAACCCCGTCGTTGTACCAAAGAAGGGAGGAAGGAGCGATGTGTCGACTTCACCAACCTCAACAAGGCATGCCCGCAAGATCCATTCCGCTTCCTCGTGATCGACCAGATCGTCGATTCCACCGCTGAGTGCGACCTGTTATGCTTCTTGGATGCCTTCTCCGGGTATCATCAGATCAAGATGGCGGTAGAAGACATGGAAAAGACGGCTTTCCTGACCCCGTGTGGGGTGTACTGCTACACGTGCATGCCGTTCGGGTTGTGCAATGCAGGGGCGACCTTCCAGCGGCTGATGCACATCACCTTGGGTCCGCAGCTCGGGAAGAATGTTGAGGCTTACGTCGATGACATTGTGGTGAAGTCTTGGGAGGCCAAAACCCCGATACAAGACTCCGGAGGAAACCTTCATGAGCCTCAACGCAGTTGAACCTACGGCTCAACCCGAGAAGTGTGTGTTTGAGTCCCTCGCAAGCTCCTCGGCTTCCTCAGATCCCATCGAGGCATCGAGGCTAACCTGCAAAAGGTCAAGGCGGCCAAGGACATGAGCCTCGCCAAAGACCCTCGTGGAAATGCGAAGCTCACTGGTGCGTGATCGCGCTAGGGCTTCATCTCCAAGTTAGGGGAACAAGCGCTGCCTTTCTTCCAGCTAATGAAAAGGAAGGGACCCTTTCAATGGACTCAAGAGGCCGACACATGCTTTCAAGATCTCAAGAGGTACTGACCAACCCTCCGCCATGGTGGCCCCACGCCTGCAGAACCCCCGGTGCTCTACTCGCCGACACTCCCTTTACTTCGCCAACAAGCAGCTCGTGGCGTTAGGAAGAGCGTCAAACCAAAACCACAGCGGCAACTCCAGGTCAAGGCAAAGGAACAAGGAAGGCCCACGAAACCACTACCATGGATGAGAAGGATCAACCGCCGCTAGGGAGTGCACCGGGACGGAAGAGGTCCCTCCCTGCACTACCAGCCTCTGGAGGCTCCATCGCCCCAGGAGGCGCCACGGTCCCCAGAGGGCGCCAGCGGCACTGGTGCCCCAAACCTTGTTGAGCACCCAGTATACTTCGTCAGCACGGTGTTGCGGGACGCAAGGGCGCGGTACCCCATGCCTCAAAAACTCCTCCTCGCTTATTGGTGGCCTCGCCAGTTATGGCACTATTTTCAGTGGCCACCCCATCAAGGTCGCCTCAAAGATACCCCTTGGAAAGGGTGCTCAGGAGCCCTAACTCAGCCGGAAGGGTCGCTGAGTGGAACATTGAACTGCAAGTGTTTCAGCTCGAATTCAGCACGACCAGAGTCATCAAGGGGGGGCCGCATTGGCGGATTTCGTGGCAGAATGGACGGAGGCACCGGGCCTCAAGGCCGACGAAGATCGGTCCCTCTCCCCGGGAAGCGAAGCACCAGAAGGCTGGGTCATGCACTTCGATGGGGCATTCTCCGTATATGGCGCTGGGCTGGGGCGGTGCTCATATCTCCCACTCAGACAAGCTCTACTACGCCAGCAGCTCTGCTTCCAAAGAAGGTAAAAAGGTCTCCAACAACATAGCGGAGTATGAAGGTCTAATAGCGGCTTGAAGGACGCTGGGCTGCCCTAGGGGTGAAGCGCCACCATCAAGGGCGCATTCGATCTCCTCGCAATTTCTCCAACAAGGTATACGAGCCAAAAGATGAGCGCATGGAAGCCTACCTTGCGGAGGTCCGCAGGATGGAGAAGCAGTTATGGGGGTTGGAGTTGCAGCATGTGCCCCGCGACACCAATCAGGAGGCCGACGACATCGCCAAACGGGCATCCAGGCGGTTGCCTCGTGGAGCCCGGCGTGTTCGAGGAGCTGCTCAAGCCTCGCCATGCCAAGACTATCAAGCACGGCGCAGCCTCGGGAGGAGCTTCCCAGCCACCTGCCTCAGGAGCCCCTTGGCTCGGGCCCGCCTCAGAGCGCCGCTGCCTCGACGATGGAGCCTCGTGGAGGGGTGCTGGATCACGGAGTCCGGAGTTACTTAACGCAAGGGACCCTGCCGAGAAGGAGGAGGAAGCGAGCGTGTGGCGCGGCAAGCCACAAACAGATCGCATCGTGATGGAGAGCTCTATCGGAGGCGATCAATGATGTCGCTACGCTGCATCTCCGTGGAGCAAGGGAAAGAACTGTCGGGCGGATATACACGGTGGAGACTGTGGGCATCACTCGTCTTCACGAGCCCTCGTGGGCAAGGCATTCCGGAGCGGTTTCTATTGGCCTACAGCACTCAACGACGTTGTCAAACTAGTAAAGGCTTGCGAAGCCTGCCAATTCCATGCTAAGCAAATCCATCAGCCAGCAGGAGGTCCGCAAACAATACCCCTCTCGTGGCCATTCGCAGTCTGGGGGCTGGATATCCTGGCCCGCTTCTCGAAAGTGCCGGGGCTATCGCCACTTACGCCGCCGTGGACAAGTTCACCAAGTGGGCTGAAGTGGAAGCCGCTCGCACCATCCCCGCAGGTTCTGCGGTCAAGTTCGCCAAGGGCATCGTGAGTCGTTCGGGTGCCGAACCTCATCATCACCGATAACGGTTCGCAGTTCACCAAGAATCTCTTCAAAACATACCGTGCTAACTCGAACGCAGATATGCTACGCTCGTGGCGCACTTCGAGCAACGGCTGCAAGCGGGCCAACGCAGAGGTTCTGAGGGGCCTCAAAACCAGGACATTCAAGAAGAAACTGGAGGCCTACTGCAGAGGTTGGTACGACGAGCTTCAATCCATGTTGTGGTCCATCCGCACGACCGCGACCAAGCCAACCGGAGAGACCCTGTTCTTCCTGGTCTATGGAGCCAAAGCGGTCCTCCCTCACGAGGTCAGACGTCGTTCCGCGCGGGTCCTGGCGTTCGACGAGGCGCAGCAGGACGCCATGCGGGGGACGGACCTCGTACTGGGGGAGGAGCATCGTTGAGAAGTTGCATTGCGAGCGGCGAGGTACCAGAAGCAATCGCGACGATACCATCGCCGCAACATCCGGCCCCAGACCCTTGAGGTAGGGGACCTCGTGCTCAGCGGGTTCTCTCTCCAGGAGGGGCTGCATAAGCTCTCTCCCATGTGGGAGGGCCCATTCAAGGTTGTTCATGTTTCCAGGCCCGGCTCCGCGCTTGAGACTCGGGAGGTGCCAGTCCGTAACGCGTGGAACATCCAAAGACCTCCGGATTTTACCCTAAAAGGCCCAGAGCCTGTGAAGAAGGAGAATGCCTGTGAAGCCATCTTTCTGGAAAAGGCCCAGAGCCTGTGAAGAAGGCGAATGCCTGTGAAGCCATCTTTCTAGAAAAGGCCCAGAGCCTATGAAGAAGGCGAATGCCTGTGAAGCCATCTTTTCCGAAAAGGCCCAGAGCTCGTGAAGAAGGCGGTGCGCTCGTGAAGCCATCTTTCCGGAAAAGGCCCAGAGCCTGTGAAGAAGGTGAATGCCTGTGAAGCTATCCTTCTGGAAAAGGCCCAGAGCCTGTGAAGAAGGCGAATGCCTGTGAAGCTATCCTTCTGGAAAAGGCCCCCGCAAGTGTTTTTCTGCCCTTATCGTTCGAGGTTTTCCCTACCCGGGTCCACTACAGGAGCACCCCTCTAGTCTGTGCCCCACGGGCACCGCGACACGAACACAGGACCTGGGTCAGTCGCCTCCACCGCTGAGGACGGGACCTACTTCTCCAGACTAACCTTGGCAGGACGTGAAGCGTTCGGTGAGGCCTCGGCCCCGGGAAGCAAGGGCCACGACGGGCGCCCCCGAGCTAAGTAATTTCTACGTGCAGGCATGAAGCGCAAAGGCAAGAATACTGAGATAGCAGAAATAGTACGATAATTAACAGCAATAGTCCAAGCACGCCCACGCGGGGCCCTACCCTACTGTCTTTTTGCGCAGGAGAAGGAAAAAGAACAAAACAGGCGCGGCTCGCCTGACACCAACTCGCGGGAGAGACCCGGACGGCCTCCGGAGCTTAGGCGGACTCTCTCTCGCGCTTCACCGGGGAGAGACGGCGAGCGGACCCGCTACCTCCATCCAGGCAGGCGCGGCGGCGCGGGGGCTGGTTGCGGCCACCGCTGGAGGAGCCGCTGCCAGAAGAAGAGTCGTCAAAGCTTGACGAGCCCCGAAGGCCGCCAACCGCTGCCAAGACCGTCAGTTTTCATCGACGCCGGGCTGGACCCGCGGCCGTGGTCGTCGTTCTCAGGGCAGCACCCAGCGCAGCGACCATCTTCCCCGAACACCCTCACGTAGAGGGTGCCATCGCCGTCGAACTTAAAGTGCAGGGTGCACCGTCGGCTCAGACCGCGGCGCTGGCAAACGTTTGCCAGCCGCTGGTCAAGGCCAGATCCCGCGGCAGATACCTCCAAGGATGCCCAGAGGCCCGCCGCAGCAACCATCCGCTGGCCGAGGTCGCCCAGGCACCAGCCGAAGCTCGCCAGGAGGAAGCGAGGAAGCGGAGCCGGTGCCGGTCGGCTCTGACCACACAACGAACTCCGCAGCACTCTCCGCCGAGTGGAAGCGCCTTTAGGGGGTCGTGGCGGCGCGGGCTTCCCCGCAGCGCTCGCCGCCCGCCACCGCGAGGAGCCACCACGGGAGCCACAGGGTGTTTGCGAGGACGCCTCGACCGCTATGGGGAGAGTCAGCCCACTGGCGAGCCTTTCCTTCTCCGCTGCCGAGAACCTCTTGGCGGAGCCATGGAGAAGAAGAAGAAGCAGAGGAGATGGACCAGAGGAGCTGCACTGCTCTGCATTTTAAAGCCGAGGAGGCCAACCGGCCGACCCCACGATCGCAGTAATCATGACCCGCTTTGCATGCAGGGACTCGCTAACTCGCAGCAGACGCCGAGGCATCGTGGGGAGCAGGGCCCATCGCCCAATCAACCGCCACGCTGGCGCCTAAGGCCGCAGGCTGTTAGGGCTCATGCGGCGTTGCAGACTTGCCCTTCGCCTCTCGCTCTCGGCCAAGCCCGGCGCCGCTTTGGGCCCGGGGTTGCTGTCGGCGTTTCGGGAATGAGGGTCCTCAGATTTGCTCGCTCATGTCTGCTGGGCGTGGCTCAAAGGGGGGCCCATCACGGCCCATCTTCACCAACACAAGCTCAAGACCCTCGCGAGGGGCCAAGCCTCGCGGACGGACGACGGGAGCTTCCTCGCATGGCCTCATCAGTCTGGCTCATGAGGAGGCGGAGAGATCAAGGCGGGTACCTCACGAGGTGCCCATGACACAAGCCATGACGACTATATGCGCCAAAGGGCGCCAGCCCAGCAGATCCTCGCTTCTCTTTGGTGCAAAGGGAGCAAGCGCAGCGGAGCATCAAGCAAAGGCCCATTTCAAAGCAACAAGACCAAGACTAGTCCAACGGCAGGAAGGAAGCCATTGTGGAGCCCAAGCCAAGGCCACCACCAGGACCTTGACAAAGCGAGGACCAACTTTAGTCAGATAAGTGTACCAGATGTTCCCTTCAAATGGCTAATTGTTGGCGCCTCTTCCCGCTCAATATTTGGGAAGAGGCCCAGGGCCTTTGCCTATAAATAGGACAAGCCACACAAAGAGCTAGGGGCATCTTGATCCGATCCAGAGAGAGCAAGAGAGAAGGCGACCAACTCCCCAAGCAGTTCATCGCTTCGCCAAGAACAGACTCATGAGGCTGTTCTTCCTTGTATTGTTCATCACTGTCAGCCCAAGAGGCAATCCACCACACCACAAACTAGAGTAGGGTATTACACCACAATGGTGGCCCGAACTAGTATAAACCTTGTGTATCTTGTGTTGTTCCTTTCATAGCTTAGATCTTAGCGAGGCAGCGGGCAGGTTGGTAGAGGGCTAATCTCCGTGGCGCACCCCAGTTGTTCGAACTCATGGGTCCGCCGAACCCGAATCCGGCAAGTTGCCACAAAGGGCACACAGGAGGTGGAAAGGTCTACAATGATAAGCTTCTCCTCGGGATCCGCTGACAAACGATTTAATGCGCTGCCGACGCGTTCTTTGCTTTATCGGGACGCCAAGGAAGCACGCCCCAGCTGCCGCCGCCGCTTGGCCTCGACGCTGTCCCGAGCTGATGAGGCATCGGGCGCCATGTTGGCTGGCTGCTGGCTGGCGCGCGGTGGAGCCTTCACGAAGGGCCGCATGCCACCATGCAGGTGCTTGCTGAGTCGGTGTAGAGGCCGCCTGTCGCCACACAGGTGCCTGCCCAGCTGGTTGAGCTAGCTGCTGCTTGGGGACGGCGGTGGAGTCTTGGCTAGTGCGGGCCTGGCAGTGGCCCCGCTGATGCCTTCGGCAAGGGTCTTGCCAGGGGCCCGACAAGGGTCTTGCCATGGCGTGCAGTCGTCCCTGGCAAGGCGCTTGCCGGGGGTCTTGTGGATTTCCTCGGCTAGGATCCCGCCGAGGGTCGCCGTCTTCTGGTCCTCATCCGATCTCACATGTTTATGATCTTGACGAAGATCTGCATGCCACGACAGAGGCTCCTCCCGAGCCTTGGTTCCAATGTAGTTGGTGGTGTTGGGACCCATGGGCTCAAGGGTGGCTAGCTCCACTGGTATCGGGCAGGTTTCCCTGGCAAGGCTCTTGCCGGGGCTGCGGAGGCTGCCTCGGCAGGGATCTTGCCGAGGGAGTCTATCTCGCTCTCTTGCTCTCCCGTGTTTCTGGTCTTGGCGTTGCCTTGGTTATCTTGTGCCTCGGCTTCTATCCGGCTTCCCTCCTCTGCCCTGCTATGTGGTCTGGGTCTGTGGCTCGATCGCCTGCGCACAAGTAAAGGGGTCAAAAGGAGAGCCCCTACTTTTGTACACCGACAGGAGTCCCCAGGTCTGGGCCACACATAAGGGCGACGCGTTGTTGGGTCAGGCCCAGAACGGTGCATAGGCAGGTGGGGTGGATTTTCACCGTAGTAACTGTTTCATCCGCTACGCTTCCCCACGACCCGCGTTGAACGCACGACGTGGAGGGTCGGGTGTGACGTGGGGGTCATGCGTGGGGCGGTTCCCGCATGCATGCGTCACATCGTGGTAAAGAGGCGGCTCATGCCTTCCCCATAAAAAGAGGGAGGTGCGGAGGCGCGGCTCATTTACTGAGTGGACTTGGGTCGCGGTCTTCAAGGCGCCCACGCCCCACGATCACGGGGCGGGGAATGGTCGCCTCACCCGTCCTCTCGATCCTGCTCGCCCGCCACGCGTCCTCCATGCAGGTGGCAGGCGGTGGAGGCGGGAAACCGGGCCGTCGCTGATTGGGGCAGCGGGTCGGTCCTGATTCCCTGCGCCTCCAATGGCTGGATTGGCTGAGTGGGTCGCCGAGCCTCGACCCCGCCCCTTTATAAGGAGGGGGAGGGGATGTCATCCCACATTCTCTCAGCATCCATCTTCTTCCACCTTTGCTCCTTTCTTCCAGCCGCCATGGCGAGAGGGGGTGTTGGGCCTTCGACGGTGGCGGCGAGGGTCGCCGCTAGATAGCGTGTTCCCCCTTCTCAAGTGCCCGCGGCGGTGGAGCCGGCTACGAGAGGAAGGGGGAGGGGGCGAGGCCGAGGTTGCCGTGGCGCTCGGGGAAGAGGGGGACGAGGCGGCGCAATGGTCATGCCTCCGCCATCGATGCCCCCCGCGATGGAGGGCCACGTCGGGGACCAGCCCCACGAGTTCTTCATCAGGCTACGCCGGCCACCACGGCGTCGTCCCCGCCTCCCCACCCCATTTGCTCGAGATATGGAGCTCGATCCTCCCCAGACCCTCAGGCTGCACATGAGGGGCTACGGGAACAGCGCCATGCGGGTCGACGTCGACTTCCATGCTCCTCACGTCATGTACCTCTGTCGCAGATGGAAGACGTTTTCTCGCGTCCACAGCCTGACAGCGGGGCTCATCCTCTACTTCAAATTAATGGAGGGTGTCGGTGTCAAAACCGGCGGATCTCGGGTAGGGGGTCCCGAACTGTGCGTCTAGGCGGATGGTAACAGGAGACAAGGGACACAATTTTTGTACCCAGGTTCGGGCCCTCTCGATGGAGGTAATACCCTACTCCTGTTTGATTAATATTGATGATATGGGTAGTACAAGAGTAGATCTACCACGAGATCGAGAGGCTAAACCCTAGAAGCTAGCCTATGGTATGATTGTTGTTCGTCCCACGGACTAAAACCCTTCGGTTTATATAGACACCGAATAGGGTTAGGGTTACACAGAGTCGGTTACAATGGTAGGAAATCTACATATCCAGACGCCAAGCTTGCCTTCCACGCCAAGGAAAGTCCTATCCGGACAGGGACGTAAGTCTTCAATCTAGTATCTTCATAGTCTAAGAGTCCGCCAAAGATGATAGTTCGCTATCCGGACACCCCTAGTCCAGACTCCTCAAGAGTCTCCCTGAACCAGGCTTCAATGACGATGAGTCCGCGCAAGATATTGTCTTCGCATTGCAAGGCGGGTTCCTCCTCCAATACTTCATAGAAGGTTTTGAACACAAGGATAGTGTCCGCTCGCAAAACAAGTTCCACATACCACCGTAGAGAGAATAATTTTCCGCACAGATCTGCCGACGTATTCACGGCGTGACATCACACCACGGCCAAGCCTTTATTCAATCGCTTTTTACCGTCCCACCTCAGCGCATTTATTGAGGCGGTTTCTTGGCACGCCTTATCAAAGCGTAGATCGTGCCCCTTATTCCGGGATTCTCATCAATACGGACGGGTAACCCAACCGCGTTCGCTGGCACGCCCTCTATCGGCGTAGTCCCAATCGACCATGGGGAGGGCTCTTGGTATTCAACCTCTTTATAATGAGACCAAGGCCCTTCTTTTTTTTCCACCTCCATCGAATTCCGCCGGCTTCGAAGTTCTAACACCCAAAGCTTCAGATTTAGGCGCTTCGACCTTCGACGATGTCCGGCTCTAACCAGCTCGGCCGATGGATGTCTTCTTCACGTAAGAAGATGTGCTAAAGCTGCGAGACGCTGTATCTAACCGTGAGATTTTGATAGGCTGCCTGCCCAGGCAGGTCATTCCCACTCCCGAGCCCGGCGAGAGCGTGGTGTTCGTGTCTCACTTCCTTCGGGTTTAGGCTTCCCGACGGATCCCTTTGTGCGGGGCCTCATGTTTTATTATGGGCTGGATTTCCATGACTTGAACTGAGTCCATCCTCCATATCTCGCCATTCATTGTCGATGTGAAGCCTTCCTCCATATTACCCTCACTTTGGATTGTGGCTCAAGACCTTCAAGGTGGAGCCAAGATGATCGAGAGGCAACAAGCAGAAGCGGAGGGGCGGTCATAAGCAAGTGTGCTGATGCTCTGCGGGTCCGAGGGCTCTTTTCAAGAGGAGCTTGGTTTGTGGCAACGGGAGTGGTTTTATATCACCGCCCTGTGGGCACCAAATGGGTGGCACCACCCGCTTCCGCCAGTCCACCACAGCGGGCTGGCATCATGGGTCAACCGGGCTCGACTGGGGCCGCCCAAGGACGCCTCTCTGTAGGGCCGATTCGAGACCTCCAAGAAAGAGAGATCAATCTGGTCGTGGCGGCGCGACGTTATGCTGATTCGGCGCCTTCGCCTCGCAAACGCCGCCTCCGTCTGTGGGAGTTTAATCCGAGGGACCACGAGCTCTCCAACATTTTATGGGAGCGACGCCCAAGGAGATGTACAAACTGTTCTTCGATCACAAGAGAAGTGTCCGGACTTGACCGAGGACGCAGGTCTAAGCTGCAATCACCCGTGATACTCAAGTAAGTAACCTCAGAACTGGATAGGCTGTTCATTCATTTATCATATATATATATGCCCTTTAAGGAGCCGCTTGAACAGGAGTGGATAGCCAAGGCAAAGTTGATAAGGTGTCCGCCCTCCCAGAGACCACGCCGATCCCATGCTGACCAAGATGTTGAAGGCCGCGCTTTTAAAGAAGGCGAAGGGGGAGCAGGGAAGCAACCGCCTCCGGAAGGAGGCTTTCAAGGAAGAGGGATCAGGATCCTCCCTCCAAGGGGAGAAGAGGACCGCTCAAGACCCGAAGCCAAGGCCTCAAACGGGAAAGAAGTCTTCGCTGAAAGTCCGGCCCGGAAGTACCCCAGCCGCACTATTTCCCCAAGGGATCAGCCTCCAATGAGCCGTAAGTAAAAAGAAGGGGTCCTGTGAATAAAGAACATCCCTCAGATTTATTTCAAGATAACCAAATTGTACCTTGTAGTTCGGATCTCAGCCCTTCTCAGCAGAACTCGCTCTTCGGGATCTTCGCCCGAGATGATAGAGAGCGAACGCCTCCACCTATCGCGCTTCTTCGGCGAGGCGGGCGATCCTGAAGTGTCGCCACGGAGAGTTTCCCAAGTCCGCGGGCCGACGGTCCGCGCCAACCGGCGTGCGGTCGGAGGAGTCAAGGACCTGCTCGGCGAGCGATATCTCGAAAGATCACCGCGCGCTAATGGCTAGGGTAATTGAAAGAATTGCATCCGCCGAGAGCGGATTGCATGAAGCCGCCAGAAGTTTATCGACGGGTTTGAGGTACGAAAAAATGATGTACCTTCCGGCAGCTTATGCATATAGAATGCGCCTCAGATAGATAGTAGCCCTCGAGACTCGGTATGTCTGTCACAACCGACAGCGCGCCGAGGATCATAATCTCAGATTAACATGTCGCCGCTCCTATGTAGGTGGCGGGCGTCCGTGGCTAGCCGATCGATGAATTTGCCGAACTAAAGCGGCACTTGACGAGGCGGATGCGACATCGCTACTGGTCAATAAACGGTTTGACGAGTCACAAGGTATGCGACTTCTCCGCTGACACCGGTAAGGGAGCTTGACGCCCATGCCTTACTACTTGTATGCTTTGATGCGCACGGTGCCGCTGCTGTGGAGAGGTTGCGGCGGAACTTGCCCGAGCTAAAGAGCAAGCCCGAAGAGTAATGCGTCTTAAAGGCGGCCAAGAGCTGAAAGTCGAACGGGCTGCTCACCGCCAAGCAAAGAGGAAATGGCCGATTTGGCCTCAAACCAAGAATACTACCGACCGCTCACGCGAGGTTCTTGAAAAGAACGCTGCGGAACAAGAGGACCTGAAAAGGCCACCGCCGAATCCAAGGATGCCTGCTCCGCATGAGAGCTGCCAAGGAGGAGCTGAGTCAGGCCGATATTGCGGCCGGAAAACCGCTTTCGCTGCAGGAGGAAATATACGGATCCGGCATGCTCGCTGGACAAGCTGTGGAGTTCGGAGGATGCTTATCTCGACTTAGCGGCGAAGCGCCGCAGACGCGATTGAGCACTTCCGAGGCCGAAGGCACGTAAGGAAGAGCTATTTTGGTCGCAATTCCATAGTCCGAAGCGCCCTCTTCCGCTGACCGATCGGTTGGCCGAATGGGCCGAGCTGAATCGATTATCCGGACTTGCCATGAAGCATGTCATGACTCATTTGTGGCCAGCGGACCCCAGCCAAGAGTTATTTTGGCTTAGTGCAGTAGTTCTTGCGCGGTATCGCAGACGACGCAATGAAGCGGTCGGCGGTATTGAGGGGGCGCGATGGCTCTTGCCCGTGTCAAGGCATACCGGCTGAGATGAAGGCCACCGATATTATGGCGTCCCAGATTCGGACGGCAGCCGAGTACCACCGAGCGCTATTTTGAGGAAGTTCTTCCAGCGCCGCTTAATAGAGACGCAGGTTTCAAGGATGTTATGTTTGAATGACATGTATAATTTTATGAAACAACGCTTCAATTTAATGTAAGAGCTTTTATACTTGTGCCTTCAAGTAGTAAACTACCTCCCGTGGCGGCCGTTGATGTATATATGTATATAACTCGAAGATGGCAGTTCGGCTTTCAGCCCCACGCACATAGTGCGGGGTGTTTGCAAAGAAGTCGCGCTTTCACACTTAATCCAACGCCTTGGTCCTATAAAGGAGGTGGTAGCGAGCAAACTAGGCAACCGGACTATAATGCTTTATCACTTTCACTTAGCCATAGGAGTTCGATGGTGGGCTACTATATAGCCCTCGGGGCACCGCACTCTCCCAAATTCGGGTGCGATGTGCTCGACCGAAAATGGTCCTTCGTTAATGCGAGGAATTCTAAACATTCCGTGAGTCATCGAGTGGTTGACCAGTCTCGCTATATCATGACAGCCAGCCGCTTTCATCGAGGTGCTCGCCGCCGAACCGGGCACAATCGCAGAGTTCTCCGGTGCCGCTAGCCGATAGAACGGAACGTAAGGCAGCAAAACACAGGAGCCGGCAAACCCAACATTTGACCAAAGACATGATTCGAGCTGATGCATATAAGGCCTAACTCGAGACGCCGAACACCCCTAAGGTATTCGGTCTTTATAAAGCGGGCCAAACAATGCCCTTGGTAACAAGCCCCGTGTCCGTGTACGCAAACTTCGACGCGGCCGATGCTAAACGCCAGCCTCCTCCTCGTTATAATAAGAGACCGGGGATGAGTAACAACAAGAGACAGTGAAAAGGTTTACGCAGGTCTTAATCTGAAAAGAATCCTTGCAACGGGTCCTCGCCGCACGCCTGCTACCAGTGGTCCGCAGCAGCCAGATCCGGACGGGTATAGCACGACGCTCATCTGTAAAAAGAGAGGAACTTAGTTTGAAAAGATCGCGCTAAAATGTAATTGGAAATAAAATAGAGTATGATTCAAAAATGAGTAAAATTGAGCTTTATTGTCTCTTGTTGTACATGCGTGGAGCCCTTGTAAGGGGGGTACGCGGCTAGTAAGCATCATGTTTATTTATGCCGACTCGCCTAACCGTGTCCGGGTCCGAACGACCTGCTTTAGACGCTTTTGGCCAGCAAGGTCAGATAGTGTGAGGCCATTAAGGCAGTCTCACATTCTTTCCTTGAGGGACACGCAGCTTCCTTTAATGAAATGATGCCTCGTGGACCGGCATTTTAAGTTTAAGAGATGCATAATGCGGTATTATGTTAAAGCGTGAAAGCTTCAAGGCCCCAAAGAGTGCTTGATGGCTACTTTAAATGGGGCGATGTGGAAGACCAATCTTTCCCCGACGGAAGTTGTCGGGTGAGCCAACATAACTTCCAATAGTAGGGAGCCCGCATAATGGGCATATGTGCTCTGCATTATTCCTTGAAGGAAGTGTTGCTATGGCTAATCCTGTTTGGGTTTATCCCCATGTTGCGGATTGTGTCCCGACATAGCAGGTTTAAATCACCGCCGCTGTCCATTAGGACTTGCGAAATTGAAGACCGCCGATTATAGGTTCTAGTATCAAGGCAGTCCATCCTGCTCCTGATACTTTCGAGTAGTCCCGATGGTCGAAGGTAATTGGTTTTGACAACCAGTGTTGGGACTCACTGGGTAGATTGTGCGGCTGAATTCAATGGGTGCCGCCTGCTTTTCCCTTTTGTTACTTGAAGTAAGTTTACTGCTTTGACCTCTTGTGGGAAATTCTTTGTTTTCCGGGCTCGCTTGTGGTGCTCGCCATCATCCTCACTTGGTGTGTCGAGCCCTTGTGTTCGGCGTTGAGTCTGCCGGACTGCTTGAAGACCCAACAATCTCTCGTGGGTATGGTTTGCGTGCTTCCCGAGTACTGTGGATTTGGCATATCTTGTCCAAGATTTTGTTTGTTGGATAGCTCATCGCTATTGTCCTTAAGGGGCAGTTTTTATTGTTCGCCATGAGCTTTTGAACTGCATTGATCGCCGCGCTTTTGGACCGCTCCTTAATCCGCGCGCTGGTCCTTGTTGCGCCGTGGTTTCCCATTCCCATCCCTAACTTTGATGTACTTGGGTCATTGGTATCGCATCTTGCTAGCCAGCTATCCTCTCCGCTAAAAAGCGGTTCATGAGGCTTGTTAGTGCGGCCATTGTTCTTGGCTTTTCCTGGCCAAGGTGTCTCGGCGAGCCATTCGCCCTTGGACGTTGTGTTTAAAAGCTGCTAAGGCTTCAAGCGTCCGGACAATGACTATTTGGTTCTTTTTGGTGAGGAACCTGTTCCTGAATTTTCGAGCTGACTCTCCGGCTGTTGGGTTATGTGACTTAGATCGTCTCAAGGTCCGGAGGTCGGACATAGGTTCCCCGAAATTGGCTCAAAAGCATCCTCAAGCTCTTCCCAACTACCAATGGTGTTTTCGGGAGGCTTTTAAGCCAATGCCGGCTGGCCCTTTGAGCTTGAGGGGTAGGTATTTTATGGCGTGGAGATCATCTCCTCCGCCATGTGTATGTGGAGGATATAATCCTCAATCCGCACTCCTGTGGTCTGTCGTTCCGTCAGATGCCTCTATGTTTACGGGCTTGAATCCCGCTGGAAATTCATGATCCAAAGACCTCATCGGTGAAACATAGAGGGTGCACGCGCCCTCGTATTTGGGTGTGCCGTGATGTTCGGATATTTGACGTGTTGTATTGCTCGCTGTAACTTGTTTCCTTGGCCCGTAGATAGATCTAAATAGGCCATCCTTTTGGTGCGAATCCTTGCGCGGATCGCGTCGGCCTTGTGTGCGGCGCTTGCCGCTTCTACGCTTGCCATGTGGTCGCTTATCCGACCCGGCGCCTCTTTGTTTTTTTATCGGGGTTTCACGGCCTCCTCATCGAATTCGGGCAGTAGTTTGCGCTTTGGGTAGTTTCTTGCTTGGCGGTCCGCCATATTTGTCTCGCAGTGTTGAGTAATTTACTCCATCTCATTCGGAGTGCGCCTTCCGCTGTTCCGAGCCTCTGCTTGCTTTTTCGCTACGCAGAGCGAGGAGCTCTTGTGGAGGTTCTTCGATCCAATGACGGTCCGGCGTGAGATCGTCCGGACTGTTGTCCTTGCCGGGACGGGTTGTTTGTCCAAGTTGGCCTGTTCGGATGGTTGCTCAATGGCATGTTCGCCGTCGGCCGGCTCACCCCGCTCTATGGCTGGGTCCGTGTGGGCGCTTATCTTTGTCGAGGTGGGTTTTGAGCGCGCCACGCCGCTTTGACCGCTTCCCGAGGGAATTTTCTTCGCAGCGCCTCGCCGCCTCGTTATCGCTTCCCTTAGGTGTGTCCACCATATATATATATCGAAGTTGAGGTGGCCATCCAAAGGCCCCGTGGGCGCTGGTTCTGGTCGCCTCCGCGCCGCCGCCCATATCGCCGATGTCCTCGGAGTCAAAGTCGAGCATGTCCGTTAAGTCATCGACAGCGGGCTACAAAGTGGGTGGTGGGTGGGCGTTGAATTTCTTCGTCGTCCGGAATCCCAACCTTCCTCGACCGTAGTTCGCCAGGGCTCCTCGACAAAGAGAGAGACTTTAATGAGTTCAGGATATCGCCAAAGGGCGAAAAGCCGAAGATGTCCGCGGTGGTGAACTCCATAACCGCGCCTAGTCGGATTCGACCGCAGGGGCGCTGGAGGTTCGGAGTCCGAAAGGAGTCCGCACTGGGAGTCACGAGCTTTGCAAAGGACAGGGATGGTGTTCGCCTCAATCGCCAGAGATTTCAGCCCCGAGGCGGTGTCCAACCAACCGCCCTCGATCGCTAAACCGCCCGGATTAAGGGTCGGAGCGGCATCGTGCGGCCTCCAGGCACCGTCAGCGGCAGAGCTAGATCGCACTCCATCGAGACAAAGGCGGCACGCCGGTTGTGGCTCAATCCGTCAAGATCAAGTCTCCGCGACATCGGCCGATAGTTCAAGCTTTCCAAATCTGACCTGATGGCTGGGGCGAAGCTTTCGATCCGCTCCAGATGGCCTAGTGAATTGGCCGCAGCAAAGCCGCCGAATACTTAAGATCTGTCCGGGAGAAAAGTCTCACCGGACTGCGCCATTGTCGATGATGGAAGGAGCCATCGGGCCTATAGGTGACGCATACGAGGAACTCTCAATGAAAGCACCAATGTCGGTGTCAAACCGGCGGATCTCGGTAGGGGGTCCCGAATCGCGCCGTCTAGGCGGATGGTAACAGGAGACAAGGGACACGATGTTTTTACCCAGGTTCGGGCCCTCTCGATGGAGGTAATACCTACCCTGCTTGATTAATATTGATGATATGGGTAGTACAAGAGTAGATCTACCACGAGATCGTAGAGGCTAAACCCTAGAAGCTAGCCTATGGTATGATTGTTGTTCGTCCTATGGACTAAAACCCTTCGGTTTATATAGACACCGAATAGGGTTAGGGTTACACAGAGTCGGTTACAATGGTAGGAAATCTACATATCCGTATCGCCAAGCTTTCCTTCCACGCCAAGGAAAGTCCTATCCGGACAGGGGACGAAGTCTTAAATCTTGTATCTTCATAGTCTAAGAGTCCGGCCAAAGATGATAGTTCGGCTATCCGGACACCCCCTAGTCCAGAACTCCCTCAGAGGGCGACCTGCTCTCCATCAAGGTCTTTGGAGATCTTGGAACTCGCCTAAAGTGCTGCGTGGAGAGCTCCTCCAATGATGAAGATTCCTCCTCGGGCGGGAGTGACGAGGAGGACAGTGATAGCGAAAACGAGGGAGTCGAGCGGCAGGATGCCGACCCCGACAATGACTGACCGCGCCGCCCCTCCCTCGGCCACGCGCCCTGCCAAGGGACTTCCTCACCAAGCTCTCCATCGGGGCGCTCCCCATCGTCTCCTTGGGCGGCTGGCGTTGGAGGGCCGGAGAAGGCGAAGAAGGTGGGTGGCGGCTGTCAAGTCGGAGTACGCAGGCACCGACGCCTTCGTCGCGTATTGCCGGCCCGCTGCCTCGTCTTCCAGCTCCTTTCCCAGCAACAAGATGTTCTCTTGGTGCCTTCTGCTCCTCGTACCTCGCCTAGGCGCTCTTTTTGCCCTCCTGCTGTCTTGTTCCACCTTCTGAGGAGAGGGACAAGAAAGGGATCATGGGCACCTTATCTCTTTTTAGTTTGTAAGCCTACGGGCACTTGTTAATTTTGAAAATTGTAATCCCCTTGCTCATGTTTTTAATTCCGTATGAACTGTACCTGTATGGGATGTTTTAAATGGAAAAGGGTGTCTGCCGGGTTCTTTGTGCGTGAGTGAGGCCCATGCCAAGGAACGAATCCTTGTTATTTTTAGGATAAACATTGTCGCCCAGCAACAGGCCTTGCCGTCCCCTGACTTCAGTCGACCATTCTCACGCTTTTGGCGGAGGCAGGGGCGAAGTAGAGTTCGGCCCCTCGTTCATTTCCTTGCCACCGCGTCTATGACCCGGTTCTGTCCCAGGGACTTGGGTACAAGAAAAAAGGGGAGCACGGTGGTCTTGGAGTAAAACGAAGTTTCATTTGTCCCAGTTCCATACGGAAATGCACAACAGGGGATGAAGTACTTATCTGAATCCGCAGCCCCCGGCAACCTTGGCTTGCCGTGGTTAGATCCTTGTGTCTTCAGCCCCCGGCGGTCCTGGGTTGCCGGGGCCGGAGTGCTGGTTCGTCCTCTTTCTCCCAAGTGGCTTAGCAGAAGTTTCCATGTGCCCTGCGAACCAAAGAGGACAGAAAGACGCATACTCGACCTCTAGGCTAGGGGTTAGTCGCCGCTAAGCACTATCAACCCTAACCGAGGGAGAGACTTAACCTAGCATGCATGCTAAAACTTAGGGCGCCAGCGCTTCATTTATTTGTGCTAAGGGTCTGCGCCTGGCTTTGTACAGAGGGTTACATGCCTTGCCGGCAAAGCTTGTACAAAAGGTGGCTTGCCGGGAGGCCCGGCAACCGCGCCTTATGGGTAAAACTTGCGAAGATGTTCGATATTCTAGGAGTTGCTCACTGGGACAGCATCCTCGGTCTCCTGCGGACTGCACTGGCCCGGTGACTCAGACACCCGATAAGGGCCTTCCCACTTCAAGGCCAACTTGTTGGAATTCTTGGTCGATCGAACGCGTCAAGAAAAAGATCACCTTCCTCAAAGCTTCGCATGAACCTTGCGGTTATGGTAGCGCGCAAGGCTTGCCGGTAGCATGTTGCTCTCACAGCCGCTCAAGACGATCTTCCTCAAGGAGCGCCGCCGTCATCTTGCCGCAGCTTGTTTTGCTCAAGCTCGCCATAAGCGAGCACTCGAGGTGACACGATGTGAGTTTCATGGGGAGAACTGCTTCGCCCCGTGATACCAGGGCAAAGGGTGTCCGCCGCTGGCTCGACGGCGCTGCTCGACGACCAAATAACCGCTATAACTCATCAATCTAGTGCCTTCCACTCTTGTGCAGCCCGTCAAAAGTCTTTGTCCTCGTGCTTTGCAACACTTCAGCATTTGCCCTCTCCGCCTGGCCGTTGCTCTGTGGATGTGCCATGGAAGCTAAACAGACCTTGCTGCCGAGGTCTTGGATGTATTGCATAAAGGTGTGGCTTGTGAACTGCGTGGTGTTGTCGGTGATGACTCTATTTGGCACACCAAAACGGCACACTAGTCCATTGAAGAACTTGGCGGCTGACTGTGTTGTCACCTTCCTCATTGCTTCCACCTCCGGCCACTTTGTGAACTTGTCGATCGCAACGTACAAGTACCCAAAGCCCCCGACAACGCGGCGGAAAGGGCCCAGGATGTTGAGCCCCCAGACCGAGAATGGCTAGGAAAGAGGAATTGTTTGAGGGGCTTGAGCTGGTTGATGAAGCTTCTTCGAATGGAACTGACACGCTTCACACTTGGTTACTAGTGCCATTGCATCCTGGAGGGCAGTGGGCCAGAAGAAACCCTGCCGGAACGCCTTGCCAGCAAGGGCCCTCGATCCCACGTGGGAGCCACATATGCCTCCGTGTATCTCCGCCAACAGCTCCAGTCCTTCCTACCGTGGAATGCACTTCAATTTCACACTGCTCGATTCTTCCCGTGACAGACGAGTCGATTTAACCGATACATGGCAGACCGACGGGTTACTTTCTCCGCTTCTTCCCGCCTCGTGAAGCTCCCTGTTTTGAGGAATCGGATCAGATGTGCGTGGCTATGCCGGAGCCTGGGCTCACGGCAAGGACTAAAGGCATTTCTTCCGCCATGGGAGCGCCGCCTCCACGGTCAGGGCTTGACGGCCTGCCGAGTCGGGCCGCCCTCAGGCTCGTAATCCGCTGCAACACCTCGCTGCTGGCCCTCGGGGCTCAGCGAAAGTACTTGCCGGGCCTGATTTCCTCCGCTTGTTCTATTCCGCTGATGGTTCGACGGATGGTTGAGTTAGTCAAGCAAAAAGTACCTGGTTCCACAGTAGCTTGAATGCAGCATGCTTTGACAGTAATCAGCGATGTCATTCTCCGCCGGGAACGTGGTTCGCTTGTATACCGTCAAGCGCCCTCCAGCTTCCTCACCTCATCTACGAGGCCTCCATCAACGGGCTCTGATAATCTTTGTTGACTTGTCTGACGACAAGCTGCGAATCACCCCTGACGATGAGCTTCTTAACCCCGAGGTCTGCCACGATCCTGAGACCAGCAAGCAGCCCCTCATACTCAGCAATGTTGTTTTTGGACATCTCCCTGGGAAAGTGCATCTGGATTACATACTTGAGGTGTGCTACGTCTTGAGCTTGCGTTGGTTTTCCCCGAAGAGGAGAGGATGATGCAGCACAGTAGCGTAAGTATTTCCCTCAGTTTTTGAGAACCAAGGTATCAATCCAAGAGGAGGCCACGCAAGTCCCTCGTGACCTGCACAAAACGATAGCTACTCGCAACCAACGCGATTAGGGGTTGTCAATCCCTTCACGGTCACTTACGAGAGTGAGATATGATAGAGATAATATTTTTGGTATTTTTGGTATAAACATGCAAAGTGAAAAGTAAAAGCAAAGCAAGTAAATAAAGTGATGGAGATTGATATGATGAGAATAGACCCGGGGGCCATAGGTTTCACTAGTGGCTTCTCTCAAGAGCATAGATATTCTACGGTGGGTGAACAAATTACTATTGAGCAATTGACAGAACTGAGCATAGTTATGAGTATATCTAGGCAATGATCATGTATATAGGCATCACGTCCGAGACAACTAGACCGAAACGATTCTACATCTACTACTATTACTCCACTCATCGACCGCTATCCAGCATGCATCTAGAGTATTAAGTTAAAAACAGAGTAACGCCTTAAGCAAGATGACATGATGTAGAGGAATAAATTCATGCAATATGATAAATACCCCATCTTGTTATCCTCGATGGCAACAATACAATACGTGCCTTGCAACCTCTTCTGTCACTGGGTAAGGACACCGCAAGATTGAACCCAAAGTTAAGCACTTCTCCCATTGCAAGAACTACCAATCTAGTTGGCTAAACCAAACAGATAATTCGAAGAGACTTGCAAAGATAACTCAATCATACATAAAAGAATTCAGAGAAGAATCAAATATTTTCCATAGATAAGCTGGATCATAAACCCACAATTCATCGGTCTCAACAAACACACCGCAAAAAGAAGATTACATCGAATAGATCTCCACGAGAGAGGGGGAGAACATTGTATTGAGATCCAAAAAGAGAGAAGAAGCCATCTAGATACTAGCTATGGACCTGAAGGTCTAAAGTAAACTACTCACACTTCATCGGAGGGGCTATGGTGTTGATGTAGAAGCCCTCCGTGGTGGATGCCCTCCCGCGGAGCTCTGAACAGGCCCCAAGATGGGATCTCGTGGATACAGAAGTTGCGGTGGAATTAGGTTTTGGCCCGCCCCTGATCTGTTGGGGGTACGAGGTATATATAGGAGGAAGGAGTACGCCGGTGGAGCGCCAGGGGCCCACGAGGCAGGGGCACGCCTGGAGGGGAGGGCGCGCCCACCCTCGTGACCGCCTGCACTCCTTGGAGTAGGGTCCAAGTCTCCTGGATCACGCTCGTGAGAAGATCATGTTCCCAAGGTTTCATTCTGCTTGACTCCGTTGATATTCCGCTTTTTCAAACACTCAAATAGGCAAAAAACAGCAATTCGGGCTGGGCCTCCGTTAATAGGTTAGTCCCAAAAGTAATATAAAAGTGGAAAATAAAGCCCATTATAGTCCAAAACAATAGATAAAGTAGCATGGAGTAATCAAAAATTATAGATACGTTGGAGACGTATCAAGCATCCCCAAGCTTAATTCCTGCTCGTCATCGAGTAGGTAAATAATAAAAAGAGAATTTTTGATGCGAAGTGATACTTTGGCATAATTTGAATGTAAATCTTCTTAATTGTGATATGAATATTCAGATCCGAAAGATTCAAGACAAAAGTTCATATTGACATAAAAATAATAATACTTCAAGCATACTAATCAAAATAATTATGTCATCTCAAAATAACGTGGCCAAAGAAAGTTCATACCTACAAAATCATATAGTTAGGCTATGCTTCATTTTCGTCACACAAAGATGTTCCCAACTTCTATACCCCCGATGAAAAGCCAAGCAATTGTTTCATACTTAAATAATCTCAAACTTTTTCAACCTTCATGCAATACATGAGCATGAGCCATGGATACAGCACTATGGGTGGAATAGAATATGATGATGGGGATTGTGTGGAGAAGACAAAAAAGGAGAAAGTCTAACATTGACGAGGATAATCAACGGGCTATGGAGATGCCCATCAATTGATGTAAACATGAGGAGTAGGGATTGCCATGCAATGGATGCACTAGAGCTATGAATGCTCAACAAAAGAAAACTAGTGGGTGTGCATCCAACTTGCTTGCTCATGAAGACCTAGGGCATTTGAGGAAGCCCATCGTAGAAATATACAAGCCAAGTTCTATAATGAAAAATTCACACTAGTATGAAAAATACAACTTATGAGACTCACTATATGAAAAACATGGTGCTACTTTGAAGCACAATATATGAGACTCACTACATGAAGAACAAGGTGTTACTTTGAAGCACAAAATATGAGACTTACTACATGAAGAACATGGTGCTACTTTGAAGCACAAGTGTGGAAAAAAAGAGATAGTAGCATTGCCCCTTTTTTGGCCTTTATTTTTTTGGCCTTTCTCCTTTTTTTGGGCAATGCTCTAATAATGATGATCATCACACTTCTATTGATTACAACATAAAGATTACAACTCGAAACTAGAACAAGGTATGACTCTATATGAATGCCTCCGGCGGTGTACCGGGATGGTGCAATGAATCAAGAGTGACATGTATGAAAATAATGCATGGTGGCTTTGCCACAAATACGATGTCAACTACATGATCATGCAATGGCAATATGACAAAAGTAAGGTATGTCATGATGATGATGAACGGAACGGTTGAAAGTTGCATGGCAATATATCTCGAATGGCTATGGAAATGCCATAATAGGTAGGTATGGTGGCTGTTTTGAGGAAGATATAGGAGGTTTATGTGATAGAGCGATCATATCACGGGTTTGATGCACCGCTAAGTTTGCACCAGCTCTCAATGTGAGAAAGGGCAATGCACGGCATCAAGAGGCTAGCAATGGCGAAAGGTAAAAGTGTGTATAATCCATGAACTCAACATTAGTCAAAAGAACTCATATACTTATTGCAAAAATTTAGAAGTCATCAAAATCAAGTACTACACGATGCTCCTAGGGGATAGATTGGTAGGAAAAGACCATCGCTCGTCCCCAACCGCCACTCATAAGGATGCACAAGCCAGTACACTTCATGTTTCAAATTTGTTACATAACTTTAACCATACATGCATGCTACGGATTTGCTAACTTCAACACTAGCATTTCTCAAATTCACAACTACTCAACTAGCATGACTTTGATATTATCACCCATATCTCAAAACAATTATCAAGCATCAAACTTATCTTAGTATTCAACGACTCAAAAGATAGTTTCACATATCTTGAATACCAAGTATATTAACATTAAGCAAATTACCATGCTATTAACGACTCTCAAAATAATCTAAGCGAAGCATGAGAGATCAAGTTTCTTTAAAACAAATCCACCACCGTGCTCTAAAAGATCTAAGTGAAGCACTAGAGCAAAATTATCAAGCTCAAAAGATATAAGTGAAGCACTATGAGCAAATTATCAAGCTCAAAAGATATAAGTGAAGCACATAGAGTATTCTATCAAATTTCAATTCATGTATGGATCTCTCAAAAGGTGTGTACAGCAAGGATGATTGAGGTAAACTAACAAGCAAAGACTCAAATAATACAAGATGCTCCAAGAAAACACATATCATGTTGGTGAATAAAATATAGCTTCAAGTAAATTACCGATGGAAGTAGATTTAAAGAGGGATGCCTTCCGGCATCCCCAAGTTTTGACTTTTGGTGTCCTTGGATTATCTTGGGGTGCCATGGCCATCCCCAAGCCTAGGCTCTTGCCACTCCTTGTTCCATAATCCATCAAAAGAATTCACCCAAAACTTGAAAACTTCACAACACAAAACTCAATAGAAATCTCGTGAGTCTGCTAGAGAAAGAAAACAAAAGACTACTTTAAGGTACTGTAATGAACTCATTCTTTATTTATATTGGTGTTAAACCTACTGTATTCCAACTTCTATGGATTATAAACTATTTTACTAACCATAGATTCATCAAAATAAGCAAACAACACACGCAAAACAGAATCTATCAAAAACAGAACAGTCTGTAGTAATCTGTAACTAACGCAAACTTCTGGAACCCAAAAAGTTCTACCAAAATTAGAAGACCTGGAAAATTTGTTCATTGATTAGCAGAAATTGGAATCAGTATTTTATCATGTTCTGGTGATTTTTAACAATTCGGGCACTGAGCACAAAGATTCTGGAAATTACAGCAAGATCCAATAACTATCATCCAAGAAGATCCAATAGGTTCAACTTGGCACAAACACTAATTAAAAGATAAAACCACATCTAGACAGAGGCTAGATGGATTATTTATTCCTAAATAGAAGCAATAACAAAAACTAAAATAAAATTGGGTTGCCTCCCAACAAGCGCTATCGCTTAACGCCTCTAGCTAGGCATAAAAGCAAGGATAGATTTAGGTGGTGCCGTAGTAATAAGATAGATCGGTGAAACTCATTTCATATTCTCTACGTTCGGCAGCAAGTTTTCTTTTAGGCAAGAAAAATTAATCAAAAGGGCTAAATTTAATAGGACAAAAGTCCCCAAGATGAATTTTAGGAGGTATAGGTTCCTCTTTCGGCCCTTCGTATTGCACAACCAATTCATCATTATAAGCATTCTTTTGACAGAACTTGGTGAGCCTATACTCAAGAGAACATCCTAGCTCATTATTTTGAATAGCCAAATCATCATTAAGCTCATAGATTTTATCAATTAAAATATTGGTAGGCACTTTTTTTCTAAGATTTTCATTGAAAGCAACATAGTCGTATAGATTGAAAACGCATTATTTCTTCTTGATCAAAAGGATAGATTCTATGGGAGGACGGCTGGGTCCACCCTATAATGTGCAAGATTTTTTGGCTTTTTTATAATAAATCTGAATTATGAGCCAAAAGATAATATTGAGGAGTGTTCAATATTAGAAAATTCTAGAAAATTCTTTGTATAGAAGGGTGCATATGCATAAATTGCCTTTTTCACAACGATAAGCATGACAATAGCGCCAGAAGACTACTAGTTTCCAGAATAGAACCACCCATGGAGGGTATAGCACCCAAGACAAGTAAAGAAATTCTCTTTCAAGCAGGGGTCATTCAGCAAACAAACACGATTATTATAAGCACCATAACAATTTTCACTAGATCAACATATTCACAACACTATAGTACAAACTCAAGATTCTCACATTGAGTATTGTTAAAACAGAGTAACGCCTTGCAAGATGACATGATGTAGAGGATAAATTCATGCAATATGATAAAACCCCATCTTCATGTCATCTTGCTTAAGGCATTATCTGCTTTTTAACTTAATACTCTAGATGCATGCCGGATAGCGGTCGATGAGTGGAGTAATAGTAGTAGATGCAGAATTGTTTCGGTCTACTTGTCACGGACGTGATGCCTATATACATGATCATTGCCTGGATAACCTCATAACTATGCTCAATTCTGTCAATTGCTCAACAGAATTTGTTCACCCACCGTGAGAATGCTTATGCTCTTGAGAGAAGCCACTAGTGAAACCTATGGCCCCGGGTCTATTCTCATCATATCAATCTCCATCACTTTATTTACTTGCTTTGCTTTTACTTTTACTTTGCATCTTTATACCAAAAATACCAAAATATTATCTCTATCGATCTCACTCGTAAGGACCGTGAAGGGATTGACAACCCCTAATCGCTGGTTGCGAGTAGCTATCGCTTTGTGCAGGTACGAGGGACGCATGCTGCGGCCTCCTAATCGGATTGATACCTTGGTTCTCAAAAACTGAGAGAAATACTTACGCCATCGGCTGCATCATCCTCTCCTCTTCAGGGAAAACCAACGCAAGCTCAAGACGTAGCAAGAAGAATTTCCGCGCCGCTGTCGGGAGGTCTATGCAAAAGTCAACATACCAAGTACCCATCACAATCCCTATCTCTCGCATTACATTATTTGCCATTTGCCTCTCGTTTTCCTCTCCCCCACTTCACCCATGCCATTTTATTCGCCCTCTCTTTCCCAATCTCCTACTATTTTTCCTTTTTCCTTTTGGTTGCTCGTGTGTTAGTTTGCTTGCTTGTCGCTATGTCTGAAATTGGAGACACTATCGCCAATATGGGTGATAATAATATGGAAAATTCTGAAGCTCCTGCTGAAGAATCCCCTACCTATCACACAAAAAGATTTCGAATCGATAGATGTAATATTATTGGAAAAGGAGTTATTCAAGATTTATTTACTTGTGCTGGTGCTTTACCCTCTATGGGTGGTTCTATTCTCCATAGATCTAGTAGTCTTGCGGACGCTATTGCCATGCTTATCGTTGAACTTGATAGGTAATTTATGCATATGCACCCTTCTATACAAAGAATTTTCCTAGAATTATCTACTATTGAACACTCTCCTGCGTGCCGCTACTATCTTTTTGGCTCATGAATTCAGAATTATAATAAAAGAATCCAATATCTATGGATCCCGATCCGCTTGCCAATCTTTTTAAGAGATCCAATTATGATGAACAAATTCCTAGTGATTTGATGCACTAGATTATCTTTATAAGTGTCAGACCCCGATTCCAAGTCACATCGATCTAGCCGGTAACACCTCATATCACTTTGAGGCCTCACGACGGTATTCCCACGGTGTCGCCTTACCATGGCCCGGGACCGCTTATGCCTTTTGGCTCACGATATGATAGTGTCGCTAGCATCCATATGACAGAGAACCCGGCCGACATGGCTAGTCGTGAACCCAAAGTGGCACTAATTTATAGGGACAGCATACATGAATCAACATCGAGCATGTCGCTCAAAGAAGCAGCGAATCCGGCTGTAGCACTGGCTAACAGGACTCGAACCCGGCTGTAGCAGGCTAGGCAGACTCGGATGTCACCGCTGACATTTCCGAACGGATGTATACAGTGAACGAAGTGAATCACATGCCGCCGCTATGTTCCGAGCAAGAGGTGGGCTAGCAGGACTCGTGAACCGGCCAGAAGCGACTACTATGGCTCATGGAAGCACAAGACTACATTTCCCCATAAGAGAGGCTACCAAGGATAGACAACTAGGTTGTCGGATCCCACACATACCAAGCATTTCAATCATACACACAATATGCTCGATATGTGTAAATACAACATGGCATCACAACATAACTCTATGACTCAAGTATTTATTCATTAGGCTCTGAGGAGCGAGATATTACAAACATGGGTCTCTCGACCCAGCATTCAGAGCATACAAGTCAAACACATGCGGAAGCTTAACATGTCCGAGTACAAACAGCTATAAATGAAAAAGGCTGAGAAGCCTGACTATCTACAAGATCCTGCCGAGGGCACAAGATCATAGCTGAGGTATCAAGCTAAACGTCGAAGTCCACACGGAACTACTAGCGAGACTGACATCTCTCTGCAAAACATAAAATAGGCAAACGTGAGTACAAATGTACCCAAAGAAGACTTACATCGTAACTAGCTACATATGCATCGGTGTCAACGAAGGGGTAGTGGAGTTTAACCGCAGCAAACCAGCTTTGACTCGTGGCTATCCTGAACTACGATCGCAAGCAACCTTTTGAGGTGGCGCACACGAGTCCACATATTCACCATTTCAATACACCACTATGGATCCGCCCCGCCTCCCTCACGAGAAGGCCATCCATAGCACTCACACTTATCTTGCGATTTTAGAGTATCCACTTTCACTTGTCTATGAACTATACAGCAACCCGTAAGTCCTTTACCGGGACGCGCCTATTCGAATAGATGATGTTAACCCCTGCAGGGTGTACTTATTCACACACGCCTCGCCACTTACCACCATGTACACGCTGTATCTCGCAACCTTCAAGCGAAGCCCGGCGAGGAGTCGGCCACGACCTGACTAACCACACAAGTCTGTAGTCCAGGTTTATCACCTATTCGGTTCCATCCATGAGGAGATCCGCCGGGTTTCGCCATAGCCCCAAACGATGTGTGGGGTTCCCGAGACACCAAACATGCGCCGCAGACACCGGACCATGGTGTATCTACCGCATCATTGCCCACCCCTAGGGTCAGCGCCACGCACGGCCTCCAACACATATCCTACAAACACCGTAAACTAGTTGCAACTCCCGGACAGAGGATGTGGGCGGTTAATATGTCGAGAGAGTCAATTAGGATCCCAATGTGTGGTAGTAGCTGTTCATGGATCACAAACACGTAACTCAGCCCTCGAGGACGGCTTCAATGAGACAACCCACCATGTATTCCTACATGGCCTCTCACCGCTACCTTTACCAAATCGTGTTCACACACTTAGCTCACACACAAGAGGACATGTTCACACACCGATTCATCCTCGATGAATCGACCTGACTCAACTCTAAGCAAGAGTGCATGACAAACAAGCATGAATGAGTAGGCACATCAGGCTCAAACAACTCCTACTCATGCTAGTGGGTTTCATCTATTTACCGTGGAATGACAGGTCATGCAGAGGATAAGGGGTTCAGCTACCGCAGCAAGTAATGATGAATCGTTGTTGTCCTAATGCAAGAAAAGAGAGCAGGAGCGAGAGTGGGATTGTATCGAATGAACAAGGGTTTTGCTTGCCCGCACTTCTGAAGATATTATAGCTCTTCATCGGTGTCATCGAACTCATCGTCGAAACACGTCTATCGAGAGGGAACAAATACCGGCAACAGAGAAAGAAAACACAATCAATGCAGTGCACGATACGATGCATGATCATGACATGTCAATATGCTGTGTTTTGAGCTAATACAACTAGCAACATGTTAAATGGAGTTGGTTTGAACCCTAGGTTCAAATTCAAACTCCATATGTGAGAGTTTAAATGACATTTATATGATTGGATTTTTCTGTTCATTTTTCATATATAATTTATTTCATTCTGAGCTATAGATTAATTTCTATGATTTTTAGAAGTTTTGGCTATTTTTTGGAATTTCCTATATAAGAATAAATCCAGAAAATACTTATTAAGGCCAAAGATAGCGCCACCGTGACGCCACCAGTCAACGGAGTCGGTCCAAGTCAAACTCGACCAATGAGGCCCATCGGTCGCTGACTCAGGCTATTTAGTGTCGCCGACAGTGGCGCTGGTCAACCGCCACGCCGCCCGCTTAACCCCGACGCGGGGTCCACCAGCTTTTGTTAATTAATCTAGCTTAAAACTAAACAATGGCTTAATTGGGCAGCAGGCCCACCGTCATTGTCTAGAGGGTGGGGTTAATTAGTGGGGTTAGCTGCTAATGATGTGCCACGTCGAGTCACCGGAGTTCAGCCAAGCGCACCAAAACCATGGCGGAACTCACGGAGTTGCTCGGTTTCACAGACAGCCGCGTTTGAGCCGCGGTTGGTCTCTACGGTAGTCAAGCGCGCAGCCGTCGGGTGGTGGCGTGAGCGGGCTTGGGGTGGCCGGAGTCGATGGCCACGAGTACAAAGGCGGCAGCCGGAGTTCGGTGGGGCACGGGCGGGACACTGCGGCTTGCGGGCGAGCGAGCGAGGTAGCTGGGCGGCATCTCCGCGCTCCAGAACACATTGGTGCAACTGGTCGGAGCCGAGGTGCTCAGAGCGAGGACCTCATCGCCATGGCGGACGGCGGCTCCAAGCATTGGGGCAGTGGCTACGGGACGAAAACGACGACCTGGTTAAGGGGGAAAGGACCGGGAGCTCACGGTGAGGCCGACGACAGGCTCAGCTGGCTCGGGGACGACCGGAAGGCGACGAATCGGTCGATGGAGTCCGGTGGCCGTGCTCGGGGAAGACGACTCGTGGCAGCGATGTGGGGCTCCCGCGGTGGCGTGGCTCGGGGTGGAAGAAAGAGGGGGTCGAGGCGGAGCCTCTGGGACGGTCAGAGAAGCGAGGGGGAGGCGGTGGCTGCAGCTACGGCGAACGGCATCGGTGGCGACGGCAGCGCTCGGCTGTGGGGAGGAGAGCGAGACAGAGGAGGGGGAAAGCACGGGGGAGAGTAAGAGAGGTCCAGGGGTGTGTGGCGTCGTGGAGGCGTCCAGGCCCTCGGCGACAAGCAGGAGGTGGCGCACGGCGGTGCGCGCTGCGGGCACGCTACTGGCCCTCCCGGCAAAGGAGGAAGACGACAGGAGGAGGCGGTGGTGGGCTGGGCCATATTGGCTGCCACTGGGCCGCTGTGGGGCTGCATATAAGGTAGGTCCGTAAGTAAGTTCTCTCTCTCTCTCTCTCTCTCTTGTTTCAGTTTTCTATTTTTCAGTAATCTTTAGGGCTTTATTAAAAATACTTAGACACTTCCAAAAATCATGAAACTACTCATGATCACTGTTGGGAATATATCCTACAAGAAACATTTTAGTTTATGATTATTTGAGCATTTAAAATATTTAATAGCATTTAAATGCCCAAATGCAAATAGAGTATGATTTAATCCAGAGCCCAAATATGTCATGGAAAAATGTGCATCACCTTCGTTATCAAGCTTCAAAGATTTTCCAAGAATGATGAACATTTTTAGAGCCATTTGGATTTATCGAAATATTTTGTTGAACCTAGTGAATTCCTTTAATGCTAGGGTTTAGGCAATCCCCATTTCAGGTTTAACTCGAATTTAAACATGGTGCAACACCGATGCTAGCACTAGGCATTAATAGAACTAGGGATGTGACAACTCACCCCTAGTAAACAAGAATCTCGTCCCGAGATTCAAGCGTAGGGTAAGATGAAGGGGTAACGCAAACTAACATAATCTTCATGATCCAGGTGGCACTTCATAAGAACGTTGAATCGATCACCATCACTGTATCAATGTCTTGCCCCGAGAACTCCAACTAACGTGACAAGGAGAGGAAAGGGAAACTCTAGAAGAATCGATCTTCTCGAAGATCAAACAACTCAGATCAACTCATGGATGAGACATTGACACATCTCTCGAAATGAGACACGAAGCATACGCCTCAAGGAATGGAGGAGACAGATGACGAGGGTTCACTAGGTAAACAACAATTTCACGCTTAAGAAGGTGGTGAACGGTTGTCAACGAAGCGAGGAGTTGAATTGCCATGATACCATAAGGAGACATCTTGGAGGAGGTGACTCAGGAATCATCCCTTAAGTGGCAAAAAGAATTACCTTTGATTTAAAGATCATTGAAACTCTTTATACCAGCTTAAGGCAAATCACAATCGATCATTTGGAGGAGTTCGTAGAATGACATACTCGGACTAGAATGGATGATGTGGACTACCTTGTTGAAGACAACGCAAGGAATGATTTTGCTTTATGCTGCTCTCTCAAGAACTTGAGCATTTCCATATTCATCAAGGTTTTACCAACATCCGTGTCAAGGATCCCGGCAACACAACATACTACCATGAAGAATAGTGGTGGACGACGCAGATGCAAAGGAAGATAACACCTTCTCAGATTTTACCTTAGCGGAGCCAAGGAAGCAAAATCTAGATGATCGACCGAGAGACATTTAGCACTCCGCTTCTAATGTTCTCCTTGATGTGTTAGCGTAATCCATTCATAGATATGTTTGGTATCTTGAACATCAAGTAAAGGTCGGACTTCGGGAGCACAAAATCCATAAGGAACAACTTCTAGAATAAGTCATGCGAAATCCTCATGGGAACTGACCAAACGGCTTAATCAAGATACTACAATAATAGTGCTTCCAGCTAGGTGCGCCCACTTCACTAGAACCTATATCATAGTTCTTGAAGAAGTTCCAACCATCATATCTGCCTCGAGATTCAAATCTGGTTGGTGTCAGGTATTCCGCACTCATCAAGTCTAGAAAGAAAATTAAAGTTTGCAACACAAATTGACGAGAAGACGCTATGAGATTCTCGGGAATGAACTACGATAGCAAGCTCCAAAACATGAGCTGGTTCTGCATAAGCTCGTGCACACGCTGTCCAAGACAAGCATGACCACGCGGTAGTCTTACAACAAAACACTATCGAGTCCCGTTGGGAATCATCATTAATGATATCAAGCCCTTGCATAAGTTCGATCCTAAGAAGGAACTTCTTCTCCTTGAACAAATCAATTAGTGGCTTGGTGTGCTAGGAACACATATGGAGTGGAGGTAATTAATCTACCAAACCATAGAATACTTCGCATGTATGCATGACTGATTTGGGATGATTCCAAGGGAAACAAAACAAACCTTTCTCGTACTCACGGCGGCAACTTGCACCAATGCACATGAATTCGAGGAAGTCACTCCTTTCATCCAAACATATACTTCATGAACGGGACATGAAAATAATGCTTACAAAAGTTTCCAACACTAGCTTGATGTTCAACATGAATCATGGGGAGACAAAATTCGCCGATGGGCTCAACAAAGAACTCACCGGAATTTCCATATCACCGACTTCCACCATCATGTGAACACAAGGATAGCATTGGTCGACCAAAGATGTAATGGTGTATGCTCGAGGGATCAACCACGAGTAAGGCAACATTACTTAACATCATTGGTTCTGATTTGACTCGACGATAGCCCATACTCAAGTCAAGATTTTGACAAGGCAATAGATCCAACAACTGATCACAGGACCAATCGATGAAGATATCATCTTTCTTCAACACACACACACACACCGAGGATATCCCTTGAATGAACCGGTCAAATAAAGCTTTTATCTTCCAACTCTCCAATTTATTGTTTAGCTTATCCAACTAGTTCAGGGGTATCCAACACAAATCCTTGGAGAAGGGTGGTTTATGGAAAACCAACTTGATCACTTAACCCAACACAGCGTCGTGACAACCTCGTAATACTTCCGAGAAGATATTCGGAAAATCATGAACCACCGATATGTTATTAAGCTCGAGAACAATCTTGCTTTTCAAGGCAAGACGACATGATCAAGAGCAAGGGATGGATACAATCCTAACTCATTGATCAAGAGTGCACCGTAAATAAGGACTAGGTAGCACAATCTATATTAGAATGATGATTCAATAACCAACACGCTAAGAATGAGAGTTGTCCATTTACTACCAAGCAACGAGGTTGCTAGGGTATCGATTTCACACATCACAGTCCACTTGTCGGCATTCCGTTACAACAACACGGGACCAAGGAATGAATAATGATAGCGAGAAGTATCACTACGCCAAGAATTCATAAGGGAAGGTGCAATTCTCATGACGCCCCGACATAAAGTGGGTAATATTTCAGGTAGAACAGAACAAAAGCTGAATTGGCATTTTGATCTCATGGAATACAACTACTTTGACCACTCCAAGAAATGGATGAGGTGTCGAGTATGTTTCTCCTAGTCATTCCGTAATGTAATGGCTTGACGGACCACAAGAATAATGGGCATCGATGAGCACGAGTGCACGACTACTCCTGACTACAAATTGATAGACGGAGATCAGGATACAAGTAAAGAGGGACAACTCAAAGGAACATATGTTTTTCTGAGTTGTGGACGCATAGATTAGTATGTCGAGCGAAGCTCAACATTTCTTCCGGATAACCCATGTGGAAAGGGTAGAACCGGCAGATTCACAATTATGAATGGAGAACTCCTCAAGAGTACTGATTGTGATCCTTCGTTCAGCGAGGAACTTCGACATAAGCGTTCATAGTATTTGGAAGAAGGAAATACCACGGACCTCGAGGACTATCGCAAAGTTACTAATATCCTAAAGGAACTAGCAAACACTATCAACACGAGGTAAGTAGAGTGAATCTTGGGTCAAGAACCCAGGAGTAGAATACCTACTAACTAAATTGCATCACGGGATGCTTTCGAGAATGATGGCCAGAATCATCACACTGGGAACACAAAATATGGCTAGATTACTAGATGGTTTCATAAGACGCCTAGGGTCATAATAATAGCTCCAACATATATGTCGAGGCAACAAAGTACCTCAACTCACCGATTAGTGTGGTTAATCCGCCCAAAGGGACATCAAATGGAGGAAGGGATTTTGCAAATGCTTCGATTGTTCTAGAAACCTGGGATGACTTGACAACATAACAGCTGTAAATGCTCAAAATGATTTGAGACATCCGCAAAAATGGTGGCATAACCACTGTAAGCACAATATCAAGGTTCCAAGACCAACTATGAACACACGGAAGTGGTAGAAACTGAACTGAGATTTGAAACTATCAATTCTATAAGTCTATGGATTAGTAACACGTCATCTTGATAGATAGATGAGAAGGCCTAGTTCTTAATCCCCGTAGGAGAGAAGAGGATGACTCAGATCAGAAGGCCATGAGGTATAAGGAGTAAAAAGAGCCTTACGTTCCCTTCCACAATCAATTCTCTTACATAATTAAAGCATTTCTAGACACAACTTCGACCGGTTTGGCTTGGTAATCCGACAGGCAGTCAGGCTCTGATATCAAAGCTGTCAGGACCCCGATTCCAAGTCACATCAATCTAGCCGGTAACACCTCATATCACTTTGCGGCCTCACGCACGGTATTCCCACGGGTGTCGCCTTACCATGGCCCGGGACCGCTTATGCCTTTTGGCTCACGATATGATAGTGTCGCTAGCATCCATATGACAGAGAACTCGGGCCGACATGGCTAGTCGTGAACCCAAAGTGGCACTAACTTATAGGGACAGCATACATGAATCAACATCGAGCATGTCGGTCAGCAAGATGCGAATCCGGTTGTAGCACTGGCTAACAGACTCGGAACCCTGGCTGTAGCAGGTTAGGCAGACTGGATGTCACCGCTGTGACATTTCTCAAGGGATGTATATTGAATGAAGTGAATCACATGCCGCTACCAAGTGTTCCGGAGGAGTAGTGTCATTAGCAGGACTCCGTGAACTGGCAGAAGTGACTACTATGGCTCATGGAAGCACAAGACTACATTTCCCCATAAGAGAGGCTACCAAGGATAGACAACTAGGTTGTCGGATCCCACACATACCAAGCATTTCAATCATACACACAATATGCTCGATGTGTAAATACAACATGGCATCACAACATAACTCGACTCAAGTATTTATTTCATTAGGCCCGAGGAGCGAGATATTACAAACATGGGTCTCGACCCAGCATTCAGAGCATACAAGTCAAACACATGCGAAGCTTAACATGTCCGAGTACGCATAGCTATAAATGAAAAGGCTGAGAAGCCCGACTATCTACAAGATCCTCGCCGAGGGCACAAGATCGTAGCTGAGGTATCAAGCTAAACGCCAAAGTCCACACGGAACTACTAGCTAGACCGACATCTCTCTCGCAAAACATAAAATAGACAAACGTGAGTACAAATGTACCCAGCAAGACTTACATCAAAAATATCTACATATGCATCGGTATCAACGAAGGGGTAGTGGAGTTTAACCGCAGCAAGCCAGCTTTGACTCGTGGCTTTCCTGAACTACGATCGCAAGCAACTCTTTTGAGGTGATGCACACGAGTCCACATATTCACCATTTCAATACACCACTATGGATCCGCCTCCCGCCTCCCTACGAGAACGCCATCCATAGCACTCACACTTATCTTGCGCATTTTAGAGTATCCACTTTCACTTGTCTATGAACCGTGACAGCAACCCAGAAGTCCTTTATCATGACGCGGCTATTCAATTGATGATGTTAACCCTTCAGGTGTACTTCTTCACACACGCCTCGCCACTTACCACCATGTACACGCTGTATCTCGCAACCTTCAAGCGAAGCTCGGCGAGGAGTCGGCCACGACCGACTAACCACACAAGTCTCTAGTCCAGGTTTATTGCCTATTCGGTTCCATCCGCGAGGAGA